>JARHVA010002048.1:2637500-2847500 GCA_037957365.1 Torreya grandis
GTAAAAGTGAACTTGGTATGAATGTCAGTTTGAGTGATTTGAATGTTATTAAGACTGTAAATCTGATTAATATGAGCTTAGGAATGACATAGATGGTTGTATGTATAAGTAGGGAAAAATAGGGATTGATAATCTTGATTGTGAACAACTTGTTCTAAGTTTGTTTTTGTAATTTGCATCTAATTTTGATCTATTAGATAAAGGGATAAAATTCATGTGTGTGTGTGTGTGTGTGTGTGTGTGTGTGTGTGTGTGTGTGTGTGTGTGTGTGTGTGTGTGTGTGTGTGTGTATTATTCTTCTTAAAATAGGTATAAGGCAACCCTAAGTGGTTTCTCATTTTCAAATATATTTATTGGAGATAAAATAAGGAAAAAGGACAATAGCACCCAAACTAGGACACTAGTACCATGGGGCGCTACTATCCAAATTATGGTGCTAGTGTTTAGGATGAATAACTTGAGGCACTCGGGGATAGGATGTTAAAGTGAGGTTGGTTTCATGAAGGTTGGATAAGTGTTTAAATAGGCCCTAAGATAGGTCTAGGGATAAGCTAGGGATGGGTGGTCTCAAGTAACACTCTTAACACTCAAGTTTTATTTTTAGATGATTACATTTGTGTGCCCCCACTTTATGCTATAAATCCAAAAAAGTGAAATGACTATAATAAAGGAAAAAGAAGTGTACCTAGACTTACCTAAGAGGTGAATCCCTTGAATTTGGGTTTGAGTGTTTGAAGGGTGATTCATTATGTGTCATTCAATTAAAATGTGCATAAATCAATCCTTACTTAAGAGATAAAAAT
Source organism: Torreya grandis (assembly GCA_037957365.1). Classification (NCBI taxonomy): domain Eukaryota; kingdom Viridiplantae; phylum Streptophyta; class Pinopsida; order Cupressales; family Taxaceae; genus Torreya; species Torreya grandis. Next base: position 2,638,304 of record JARHVA010002048.1, read on the forward strand.
CAAAATACAAAACTAAGTAAACAGATAAGAGAGAGGAAAGGAAATAATATACCTCAATAGGTATGCAAACCAATGCATAAATTTGGTGACAAGATTTATGAGTGTAGATAGTGATCAATTAGTGAATAGCTTGGACTAAGTTAATTAATTTCTTAATCCCCATGTGTGGGTGGCTTAAGAACTCAATCTGGTTTTGAATCCATCATTGCCCACCCTCGCTTGGTGGATCATGACCTATGAATAAATTGGAATGGAATGATGGCATGTCCAACCCTCTCATGTAGGTGTCTCAAGAACTCAAGTAGACTATGATTCTGTCATTTCCTACCCATGTATAGTAAATGCATATGAAACTAAAACTACACAATGTAACTGAATATGTGTAACTGTAATTGGCACTGTATATGTAGTCTTTATGGCCAATCAATAACTTTGGAATTTAAAATGGCTCTAGGCCACTCAAAAATATTAAGCATCTCTTTGCTGCTCAATAATGCAAAACATTATAGATGGAGTAAGGCATGAATCTAGTGTGTAACTTGGAACATGGTGTCTAATGTTTATAAAATAGAGAATGAAATGGAGTTTGTCATTCCATCTGATCAACTAATGTATAAGTGAGTATATAGAAATAATGTGCCACTCACATGCCCCTAAATACAATATTTAAGTATATGGATTCTAAATTGATTTGTAATAATTTATATCTAAGTATCTAAATCAAAATAGGAATTATAATGTTGTGCATGATGCCCCTAATCTGAGCAAACTAGTATGAATCCAAGCTAAATTGAGCCAACACTAGTAATGTGTAATAGAACATTTTGAAACCTAGACTATACCTACTATACTTTTCTAGCCAATCTATTTATTTTTTTAAACTGAGGTTACTAGACAATAGCACCATATCTTGGATAATAGTGCCATATGGTGATAATGTCCCAATTGGGGTACTAATATCCAAATGTTATAATTTATATGAAACTAAAACTGGGCTTTATGTCACTTTTTCCCATTGTGTTTTCTAAAAAATGATTTATATATTTTTTGTGTATGTGTTAAAAACTATACTCTAAGTGCATTCAGATAGCCTAATCTCTATGACAAACCCATGTGAATTCCCCCTCTTTTAAGGGGAGTTGTTGAACCTATGTAAGAACTGACCTTAAAAAATAATCTCTATAAATATGTGTATTAGCCATAAAATTTATGATATTTGCATAATAAACTAATATAATATGTGTTGACCATTTTTGCCCAACAGGCTGAAATCGGTCCCCTTCTTCCCTTACTATTTGAAGCCAATCAATTTCAAGTTGCATGAGTTCATCGAGCTTCATTTCATCGCTCAAGTTCAAATGCCATGGTTCATTGTTGGGTTCAACTCAGTTGGTTCAACACTTTGGCTTTGGTTCAATCAGCTAGTTCAGTGCTTATTTCATCAGCAAAGTTCAACAAAAAGTTTAGCGCAAGGTTCATCGACAAGTTCAAGCGGCTTCAAGTTCAACATTTGGTTCAACCACTTGGCTCAGCACGTAGTGTTGAATCATTGAACCAGTTCAATGGACTGGTTCAACATGTTGGTTTAATGTGTTAGTTCAATCATTTGATTCAATGTTTGGTTCAACCACTTGGCTCGATGTGCAATGTTGAATTGGTTCAACAAATTGGTTCAATCATTCAATTCAATGCGTTGGTTCAATCATTCAGTTCAAGTGTGAGTGGTTCAATGGGTTGGTTCAACGAAGGGCTCGGCATGCAATGTTGAACCATTGAACTAGTTCAAACAAGTGGTTTAAGTGAATGGTTCAATGGTTTGGTTCAACAAGGCATCCCAAAGCTGAAGGGTAGGTGCCCTTGTAGAGTGTAGCTCTGAGTCAAAAAATCCCTTATAAAGGGCAGGGAGCAGTTTAAAGGCTTCATTAAAGGATTTCCAAGGATGCAAAAGAACTTAAGGTTTTGAATTCCTTCAAACTTTTTGTCTGAAGGAATTCCTTCAAACAAAAAGTCCAAAGAAATTTGGGGAAGGCTAAAACCAAAGAACCCGAAGGAGCAACGAAATTCAAAGTAGAAATTCTTGCAGACCTTTTGTCCGTGGGAAAAGGCTCGATGCAAAAACCCACAAGAAAAGGCCTGAAAAATTTTTCTAAGGACGATGACATCCCAAAAAATATCAAAATTAAGCACGTGAATTAGCCATTGTGTTTTTAAGCAATGATAGGTGCACAAATGTCCAATTTTACACCAAGAAAGCCAGAGCATGGAAGGCACCAAGTGGAAATCATAGAAGAATTTGACATGCTTTTTAGGAGTAGTGAAATGTGCCATGTGTTCCTTGCAAGGCTCGATGGAAGCCAACAAGTTTCAACATCTATGGGTTTATCCTTTTGCTTTGTTATTCAAGGAGAAGAATGTGGTAGGCCTGAATGATTTCTAAGAGCTATGTGGAGCATGCCAAGTGTCAATGTTGATGAGAACCAAAGAAGGGGCCCAAATGGGCAGCTAAAGGCCCTGTAAAAGTGACCATGTGTCACCTTCCACAAAAATCTCAAAATGCTCTGCATAACCCTCAAGGGACCCTCAAAGGTGAGGGGATGCCACCACGTGTCCTTGCTCATCTTAGTGGAGTGCGAAAAGTGTCTGCATCCGAAGCCTTAGGTCTCTCTTAAGCTTCAATAGTAGGTTTCTCTTAAAGTAAGTGGAAGCAGCCATGTGTCAACTTCCACCTGACACTCAAAAGACCCTCTAAGTTAAGTGGATGCTACCATATATCCCATCATTAGCTCTGCAAAAGCCACCATGTGTCAACATCCATGTTTCAAAGTGTCTTCTACGTGCCCAAGTAGTGGACTATGACACATGTCAAAAATGGATGCACTCTCAGCTAAGAGCCAAAGGAGACAAAGTAACCAAGTACAGAAATAGACAAAGTGATCTAAGTGGCATGGGAAAGTGTCGACTCAAGGAGTTATTCCAGTGGTTGACATAGTACCTACCATGTGATCATCAAGAGGCATAAACAGTGAATGGTGTGACCCATTTTTCTTCATTTTCCATTGATGAGCAGACAAGCGGTGCAACCCATAATTTCAAATCATGACAAGGGCTGACACAGCATTATCTTTGAGTGGCTTCCTCTTCCCAATGCTTAAAAGGAACATGGGTCACTCGTAAAAGGGTGCCAAAATGGCCTTTTTCTTCCTCTATAAATTGTAAACTTCTCATTCAAGAAGGGGATCGACTCTTAGCCTTAAGGCAAAACTCTACCCAAAAATATCTTGGGCTTATAAGGTAGAGCTGCCATATTTTTACCTTGAATCAAGACTTAGCATTTTTACCTCCATCTGGACTTACACTCATGCATATGTCTATGTTTTCTTTTGTGTTAAGTCATTGTCTTTGATTTTTTTCACAAAATGACTCCAGCATGTCTAGTACATTGTGAGTTTCTCTTTTGTAGGTTTGCGAAAAGTGTCCCTAGAGGAATATAGGTGCCTGTGAATAGGCTATCAAAGTGTGTCCCAGAACACCTTTGCTAGTTCCTTCCTCCCTGTATCTCTACGGACCCCTAACTCACTGACACAAAAGAGTTTTCCCACATCAGATGAAGTGTATGGGTGCTTCTTCTTGGTGAAAAGTGTATGTTTGGGCCTGAGTGGATCACACTTTTTTGGTGTATCACCTTTTCATTTTTAGGTTTAGGTTCTATTTTTAGCATCTCTCTCTCCCTTTTCATCCCCCCCCCATTTTTCCATTTTATTTGTTAGTAGTAGAAGAGACCAGGGCCTAAAAGATACATCAGAGGGAGCTAGCCCTTATCTAGAGACTCTCCCCTCCAGCTTTGCTAATCCCATAGGTGAGAGGGGAGTTTCCATTTTGGCATGTGGAAGGTAGGAGGTCGGCCTCCTGCCGCAGGTGAAAATCCATAGCGTCAATAGTTTGTGATTCCATTTCAGACATCACCATAGTCACCCTTCTTCAAAAAGGCCAAGAGGAAGCAAAGGATGAGTCTGACAGGATCTTCAATGAAGTGGAAGGAAATGGGTCAGACCATGATGCATTGTAAAGGGACTGTACAGATCAAAGGGCTTATGGTGATGAGCCAGCAGCCAAAGTTTTCTTGGTGATATGCACCAGCATAAGGGACCAACATTCAACAAGCTTCCAAGGACAAGCAGAGTACATATATGTCAAAAGCATGTTCAATTCTGATCCAATCAGATACAAGCCAAGAAAGGTGATAGGGAAGAGGAGCAGGTCACCAAAGCCTTTTCTCATTCAACCACTTATCTGGCACCATAAGTTCCCTAGCAAGGAAGGGGACTTAAAAAAACTTCCCTTTGATCTACGAGGGAGGCGAGAATACCTTGTTAGTTATATATAGTAGTTTGCTTTCTATTTTCTTCCCTATTTTCCCTAAGTGCAGTTTACACAGGTAGTGTTTTTATCCTTGTGTGTGTTTTCCTTTGTGTGTGGGGTAAAAAGCTTCATGTTTGATTCTCAAATATTTAGGGCTATTGCTAACCTTTCTTCAAAGCTGCATTCTGACTCTGTGCCTAATGGACTACAAGGCAACTGGTCTCTAAGCATAGTAGGCATGCTTCCCCTAGGAGTCACCAATTTGTTGACCATTTTTGCCTAATAGGCCAAAATTGGTCCCCTTCTTCCCTTTCTATTTGAAGCCAGTTAATTTTGGGTTGCACGAGTTCATCGAGCTTCAATTCATCACTCAAGTTCAAATGCCATGGTTCATCATTGGGTTCAACTCAGTTGGTTCAACACTTCAGCTTTGGTTCAATCGGCTAGTTCAACACTTAGTTCATCAAAAAAGTTCAACAAAAAGTTTAGCTTAAGGTTCATCGACAAGTTCAAGTGGCTTTAGGTTTAATATTTGGTTCAACAACTTGGCTCGATGTGCAATGTTGAATCATTGAACTAGTTCAATGGACTGGTTTAAATGTGTTGGTTTAATGCATTAGTTCAATCATTCAATTCAACATTTGGTTCAACCACTTAGCTCAACATGTAGTGTTGAACCATTGAACTAGTTCAATGGACTGGTTCAATCATTCAGTTCAATGCATTGGTTTGATCATTTAGTTCAATCATGAATGGTTTAATGGGTTGGTTCAATGAAAGGCTCAGTATGCAGTGTTGAACCATTGAACCGATTCAATGAGTGGTTCAAGTGAATGGTTCAATGGGTTGGTTCAATGAGGTGTCCATAAGCCGAAGGGTAGCTGCCCTTGCAGAGGGCAGCTCTGAGTCAAAAAAGCCCTTGTAGAGGGTAGGGAGCAGTTCAAAGGCTTCACAAAAGGATTTCCAAGGATGTAAAAGAACTTAAGGTTTTGAATTCCTTTAGAATTTTTGTCCAAAGGAATTCCTTCTGACAAAAATTCTAAAGAAATTTAGGGAAGGCTAAAACCAAAGAACCCAAAGGATTAGCAAAAGTCAAAGCGGTAATTCTTGCAGACCTTTTGTCTACAAGAAAAGGCCTGATGCAAAAACTTGCAGGAAAAGGCCTAACAAATTTTGCCAAGGATGGTGACATCCCAAAAATTGTCAAAATTAAGCACACAAATTAGTCATTGTGTTTTCAAGTGACGACAGGCATGCAAATGTCAAATTTTACACCAAGAAAGCCAGAGCATGGAAGGCACCAAGTGGTGATCACAAAAGAATTTGACATGCTTTTTAGGAGCAGTAGAACATGCCACGTGTTCCTTGCAAGGCTCAATGGAAGCTGACAAGTGTCAATGTTTGCAGCTTTCTCCTTTTGCTTTGTTATTTAAGGAGAAGACTGTGGTAGGCCCGAATGAGTTGCTAAGAGCTATGCAAAGCATGCCAAGTGTCAACATTTGTAAGAACCAAAGAAGGGGCTTGAATGGGTAGTTAAAGGCCCTATAGAAGTGGCCATGTGTCACCTTCCACAAAAATCTCAAAATGCTCCACATAACCCTTAAGGGACCCTCAAAGGTGAGTGGATGCCACCATGTGTCCTTGCCTGTCTCAGTGGAGTGTGACAAGTGTCTGCATCTGAAGCATTGAGTCTCTCTTAAGCTTCAACAATAGGTTTTTCTCAAAGTAAGTGGAAGCGGCCATGTGTCAGCTTCTGCCTAACTCTCAAAAGACCCTCTAAGTTAAGTGGATGCTACCACATCTCCCATCATTAGCTCTATGAAAGCTACCACATGCCAATGTTTGCATTTCAAAGTGTCTTCTAAGTGCCCAAGTAGCAGACTATGACACATGTCAAAAATGGATGCACTCTCATCTAAAAGCCAAAGGAGTAGTAGAAGGAGCTAGAGGAGACAAAGTAGCCAAGCACAGAAATAGATAAAGTGATCCAAGTGGCATAGGAAAGTGTCGACTCAAGGAGTTATTCCAGTGGTTGACAAAGTACCTGCCATGTGATCATCAAGAGGTGTAAATAGTGAATCATGTGACCCATTTTTATTCATTTTGCATTGATGAGCAGACAAGTGGTGTAGCCCATAATTTCAAATCATGACAGGGGTTGACACAGCATTATCTTCAAGTAGCTTCCTCTTCCCAATGCTCAGAAGGCACATGGGTCACTTGTAAAAGGGCACCAAAATGGCCTTTTTCTTCCTCTATAAATTGTAAGCTTCTCATTCGAGAAGGGGATCAACTCTCAGCCTTAAGGAAAAACTCTACCCAAAAATCTCTTAGGCTTGTAAGGCAGAGCTGCCAAATTTTTACCTTGAATCAAGACTTAGCATTTTTACCTCCATCTGGACTTGCACTCACACATATGTCTATGTTTTATTTTGTGTTAAGTCATTATCTTTTATGCTTTTCATAAAACGACTCCAGCATGTCTAGTGCATTGTGAGTTTCTCTTTTACGAGTTTTCCAGAAGTGTCCCTAGAGGAATATAGGTGCCTGTGAATAGGCTATCAAAGTGTGTCCCAGAACACCTTTGGTAGTTCCTTCCTCCCTGTATCTCCACGGACCCCTGACTCACTAACACAGAAGAGTTTTCCCACATCAGATGAAGTGTATGGGTGCTTCTTCTCAGTGAAAAGTGTATGTTCAGGCCTGAGTGGATCACACTTTTTTGGTGTATCACCTTTTCATTTTTAGGCTTAGGTCCTATTTTCAGCATCTCTCTCTCCCTTTTCATCCCCCATCTTTTTTCATTTATTTGTTAGCAGTAGGAGAGACCAAGGCCTAAAAGATACATCAGAGGGAGCTAGCCCTTATCTAGAGACTCTCCCCTCTAGCTTCACCAGTCTCATAGGCGAGAGGGGAGTTTCCATTTTAATGTGTGGAAGGTAGGAGCTCGGCCTCCTACCTCAGGTGTAAATCCACAGCGTTAACAGTTTTGGCACACCCGATGGGACCAACTAGGATAAGTTTTGTCCACAGAGTTGAAGAATTTTTGGTGTGATCTTTGATCAACCAGCCTTTGGAGGCTTTTACATCAACACCAATGGTGACTCTGAGTTAAATCAGTTGGTTAAGCAACCTGGTGCCATTAGAAATCACTTTTTGAATGTATAATTCCTTTGTACAAGATCATGGACCTTGTATTCCTTCATATGACTTCAATCAAACTCAAAATTTTCTTGTAATCACCTCAAGTATCCCTCTTATTTCCCCTTCAATGATAAGGGAAGTGGCCTTGGAGATTGACAGACTAGAGGAGTGGTACAGATATCAGTATGAGCTAATGTATAGAGAGGAGTGTTTGTTTATACAAGCTCAGGCCTTGTAATCCATGGAAGAGGAGGTAGAAAAATGGAGAAATCAATTTATTCAAGGCAGTCAGCCTTATGTGCCCCCTCTTATTCTAAAGAAATCCCCCTCTTGTGCACCAAATCCTTTCTATCAGATAGCACTTGCTCACTCCAGCTCATCTGATGCATCTACTCTCATTCCCATGTGCCTGGCTTTCTAACATCAAAGGGCATCAGAGCAACCCCCATGGAGATCATTCTTCTCAATTCCTTATATTGTGAATTTTCCATTGGGGAAAATACCATGAGCCAGCACATCCCTCTTCTAGAGACTCTTTTGGTGTATCAACAGTCTCTTCCTAGCATTCCTCAACCTCCCCAAGTCCTTCAACATGATGTGAAGATTCTGAGTTGGAGGAAGGAATGCAGGGAACCAGCCCAGAGCCTTGAAGAGGATGATGCTGGTGACCTCCAAGAAAGACTCTTTCAAGATAATCTAGCTAAGAAAATTAAAGATTTAGAGGCTAAGATGAGGTTGCTTCGTGAAAGAGAGATAGAACTTCCTAACTTTGTGGAGGATCCCTAGGACCTTGGAGAAAACACAGTTGTTGCATGTTTACAGGGGCAAAATTCCAATTCTGAGATCCTGAACTGGGGGAAAATAGTAGAATCATGGGGCAAGAAGGAGGAGAAGAAAGTTTTTTCTCAAAACCTTGAATAAGATGAGGTTGCCCCTTCTCATGATGATGATGATGACCTCCAGGAAAGGTTCTTCCAAGAGGATATGGCCAGAAGAATTGTAGAGTTGCAATCTAGAGAGAGTTTCCTCAGCTAGTGTGTGATGGACGATTCAGACCCAATGGCACATTCTATATCTAAACACACCCCATATACACACTTCCAAGAGAGCTATCAGGCCACAGCTGATATTGATGAAGATCTAGCCAGATGGAAGGAGGAGAATCATTCGATTCTAGCTCAAGGACTGCCTCCTCTTCCACATGGTTTTTTCATTTCATCCCTTCTCAAGGAGGAACCTATTTTACAAGAGGCAAGTGAGGAGTAGAAGATCCAATCTAAAATTTACCAAGGGGCTATCATGAGCAAAAATGAAGGTGGAATCATCATGGAGGCTCCTTTTGAAGGCATCATCAAAAATGGAGAAGACTCAGGTCATGCATACATGCAGATGTTCCAGCAATACTAGGAGGAACATAAGCATGGTGAGCTCTCTCCCCCTTTGTTTGATGAACGTCCTTGTTGCTTCGATGAGGAGGATGACTACACTAAAGATCCTAAGTTGGAGGAGGATCAGGAAGATATCTTTAAACATCTAGAGATCCTGATCTTTGAGGAGGAAAAGGAGAGGCTGGTCTTCCTTGAGGAAAGCCTTGAAGAAGAAAGTTTTGAACAGAGAGGTGATGTTCTATGGGATGAGTGATCCATTTGTGATTCCATTTCAGACATCACCACAGTCACCCTTCTTTAAAAAGGTCAAGAGGAAGTAGAGGATGAGTCTAATAAGATCTTCAATGAAGTGTAAGGAAATGGGTCAGACCATGATGCATTATAGAGGGACTGTGCAAATCAAAGGGCTTATGGTGATGAGCCAATAGCCACTATTTTCTTGGTGATATGCACCAGCATAAGGGACTAGCATTCAACAAGCTTCCAAGGACAAGCAGAGTATATATATGTTAGAAGCATGTTTGATTATGATCTACTCGGATACAAGTGAAGCAAGGTGACAGGCAAGAGGAGCAGGTCACCAAAGCCTTTTCTCATTCAACCACTTGTCTGGAACCATAAGTTCCCTAGCTAGGAAGGGGACTTAAGAAATTTTCCCTTCGATCCAGGAGGAAGGTGAGAATACCTGGTTAACTGTATATAGTAGTTTGCTTTCTATTTTCTTCCTTATTTTCCCTAAGTGCAATTTGCACAGGTAGTGCTTTTAGCCTTGTGTGTGTTTTCCTTTGTGTGTGGGGTAAAAAGCTTCATGTTTGATTCTCAGATCTTTAGGGATGTTGCTAACCTTTCTTCAAATCTACATTTTGACTCCATGCCCAATGGACTATAAGGCAACTGGTCTCTAAGCATAGCAGGCATACTTCCCCTGGGAGTCACCAATTTGTTGACCATTTTTGCCCAACATGCCAAAATCGGTCCCCTTCTTCACTTGCTATTCAAAGCTAGTCAATTTTGGGTTGCATGAGTTCATCGAGCTTTGGTTCATTGCTCAAGTTCAAATGCCATGGTTCATCACTGGGTTCAACTCAATTGGTTCAACACTTTAGCTTTGGTTCAATCAGCTAGTTCAGCGCTTAGTTCATCGGCAAAGTTTAACTAAAAAATTAGTGCAAGGTTCATCAGCAAGTTCAAGTGGATTTAGGTTCAATGTTTGGTTCAACCACTTGGCTCAGCACACAGTGTTGAACCATTGAACTAGTTTAATGGACTGGTTCAAACACGTTAGTTTAATGCATTGGTTCGATGCGTTAGTTCAATCATTCGGTTCAACATTTGGTTTAACCACTTGGTTCAGCATGTAGTGTTGAATCATTGAACCAATTCAATAGACTAGTTCAATGTATTGTTTCAATGTGTTGGTTCAATCATTCAGTTCAGGCGTGAGCGGTTCAATGGTTTGGTTCAATTAAGGGCTCAGCATGTAGCGTTGAATCGTTGAACTAGTTCAATGAGTGGTTCAAGCGAATGGTTCAATGGGTTGGTTCAATGAGGCATCCCAAAGCTGAAGGGTAGGTGCCCTTGTAGAGGGTAGTTTTGAGTAAAAAAAGGCCTTGTGGAGGGCAGGGAGCAGTTTAAAGGCTTCGTCGAAGGATTTCCAAGGATGCAAAAGAACTTAAGGTTTTGAATTTTTTTAGACTTTTTTTTTGAAGGAATTCCTTCAGACAAAAAGTTTGAAGAAATTTGGGGAAGGCTAAAACCAAAGAACCTAAAGGAGTAGCGAAATTCAAAGTGGTAATTCTTGTAGACCTTTTGTCTGCAAGAAAAGGCCCGATGCAAAAAATCACAGGAAAAGGCCTGATGAATTTTACCAAGGATAATGACGTACCAAAAACTACCAAAATTAAGCACGTGAATTAGCCATTGTGTTTTCAAGTGACGATAGGCGCATGAACATAAAATTTTACACCAGGAAAGCTAGAGTGTGGAAGGCACCAAGTGGCAACTGTAGAATAATTTGACATGCTTTTTAGGAGCAATAGAACGTGCCACGTGTTCCCTATAAGGCTCGATAGAAGCTGACAAGTGTCAACATTCATGAGTTTCTCCTTTTTCTTCTTTATTTAAGGAGAAGACTGTGGTAGGCCTGAATGAGTTGCTAATAGCTATGTAGAGCATGCCAAGTTTCAATGTCCACAAGAACCAAAGAAGGGGCCCGAATGGGTAGCTAAAGGCCCTACAGAAGCAGCCACGTGTCACCTTCCATAGAAATCTCAAAATGCTCTACGTAACCCTCAAGGGACCCTCAAAGGTGAGCGGATGACACCACGTGTCCTCGCTTGTCTCAGTGGAGTGAGACAAGTGTCTGCATCTAAAGCCTCAAGTCTCTCTTAAGCTTCAATGATAGGTTTCTCTCAAAGTAAGCAAAAGTGGCCACGTGTCAACTTCTACCTGACTCTCAAAAGACCCTCTAAGTTAAGTGAATGTTGCCATGTATCCCATCATCAGCTTTATGGAAGCCACCATGTGTCAATGTCCATGTTTCAAAGTGTATTCTAAGTGCCCAAGTAGTAGACTATGACGTGTCAAAAATGGATGCACTCTTAGCTAAGAGCCAAAGGAGTAGCAGAAGGAGCCAGAGGAGACAAAGTAGCCAAGCACAGAGATAGACAAAGTGATCCAAGTGGCATGGGAAAGTGTCAACTCAAGGAGTTATTCCAGTGGTTGACACAGTACCTACCATGTAATCATCAAGAGGTGTAAATAGTGAATGGTGTGACCCATTTTTCTTCATTTTGCATTGATGAGTAGATAAGTGATGTAGCCCATAATTTTTTATCATGACAGGGGCCAACACAGCATTATCTTCAAGTGGCTTCCTCTTCCCAATGCTCAGAAGGCACATGGGTCACTTGTAAAAGGGTGCCAAAATGGCCTTTTTCTTCCTCTATAAATTGTAAGCTTCTCATTCGAGAAGGGGATCGACTCTCAGCCTTAAGGCAAAACTCTACCCAAAAATCTCTCAGGCTTGTAAGGCAAAGCTGCCAGATTTTTACCTTGAATTAGGACTTAGCATTTTTACCTCCATCTGGACTTGCACTCACGCATATGTCTATGTTTTCTTTTGTGTTAAGTCATTGTCTTTGATGCATTTCACAGAATGACTCTAGCATGTCTAGTGCATTGTGATTTTCTCTTTTGCAAGTTTTCCAGAAGTGTCACTAGAGGAATATAGGTGCCTATGAATAGGCTGTCAAAGTGTGTCCCAGAACACCTTTGCTAGTTCCTTCTTGTATCTCCACGGACCCCTGACTCACTGACACAAAAGAGTTTTCCCACATCAGATGAAGTGTATGGGCACTTCTTCTCAGTGAAAAGTGTATGTTTGGGCCTGAGTGGATCACACTTTTCTGGTGTATCACCTTTTCATTTTTAGTCTTAGGTTCTATTTTTAGCATCTCTCTCTCCCTTTTCATCCCCCCCCCTTTTTCATTTTGTTTGTTAGCATTAGGAGAGACTAGAGCCTAAAAGATACATCAGAGGGAGCTAGCCCTTATCTAGAGACTCTCCCCTCTAGCTTTGTCGGTCCCACAGGTGAGAGGGGAGTTTCCATTTTGACGTGTGGAAGGCAGGAGCTCAGCCTCCTACCCCAGGTGGAAATCCACAGCATCAACAATATGTATATATAAAATTGGAATATAAACTAATCTAAGCATAAGTGTATAAAGTATGTTAGATCTAATATTCATAAGGATATCAATATAGATATAATAATGTATATGAACAACAAATCTAAGTAATAACTAGGTAGCTACCTAGGGGATGGGGCATGATGTCCATCATGACACCCAAGTAGGAAGAGGAGATACATGATGTCCTTCATGGCATCTAAAACTAGATTGTGTAATAATTAGGAAATAAGTGTCATGGTCATGATGCATACAATAAAACATATATACAACACACATGAGGCACACAAAGTAGGCCAAGGGACCACAATACAATGGACATGGGAACATGTCACTAAATATGAGAAAGCAAAACATACAAGGAAATGTTTAAATGTCTCCATACATAATAAATAAGGCACACATAAGGACATGGGCACATGTCCAAAGCATACATATAATGAAAATAAGTGGCATAGATCCATACAATAATGGCATATTCAAATGCCCTCAATTATAAGAAGCATAGAGACACAATCAAGTCTAAACTAGGAAATCTAGAAATGAAAGTATGCATGAACATGTGGTATAAATATTTATAAGAGTTAAGATGTACATAGACTGAGTCTATAGTAGTAGTAGTCATAATGAATTTGATTAGGTGTAGGATGATCGATATCAAGATATAACAATGTTAAATTTGTGATGTAGAGTTTAAAAAGATGTAACTTGGAAATCAAGACTGTGTATTGGATGCCACCAAATGGGTGAATGTATCAAATGAGGAACCCATGTATCTATGTATATTCACCTAGTGGGTAGATAGTAACAAATATGGATCTATGCAGTGGACCTAAGTTCTATATCAATCTAAAAATAATTGAAAATAACAAGTGAAGCATGTATGTATGATTAAAACTGATTATACTAAGATATCTAACATAAGTAATGTCTGGAAAATATAAAAAATGTAAACATGAAAATGCCTACAATATAAAATTTTATATTTTTTGAGTAAATATTTGAATTTTTTTATGTTTTGGCATATTATATTATTTTTTTATTTTTTGGATATAAGATATGTACAAGTAACATGAAAATGAAACTATATACAAGGAGTAGAAGATAAGGAAACTATGTACAAGAAGGGAGGAACATATTAACCAATGAGTCTCATGGGAGACTCATTATCAATATGGCCTATGTCAAAAATAGGAAGGTAACCTCTCATGTAGTGTGATTGATATGCTAGAGTTGAATTGAGTTACAATGTAAATCTAAGTATTGTTCATTTTCAACATCATAATAATCATAATAACCTAGAATGCTAGTGTTGACTTCTATTGCATTTGTATGAGCGTAGGGAATTGCCTCATACTATAGAGTTAACCTTTCTAAATTATGCTTTGTAATATTAATTATAACTATGTTTATTGTAGGCATACAAAGTTTTGGAGGATTTTTTGCTAGAAATCCTCTTTTGAGAATGATTATTGGCTTAGCATGATTTTTACTTTGAAATTTAAGTTCTTTCTCTTATTGTAACATTTCCTATGTATCTAGACTTTTTGCCTTGATAAACATTATCTATGAATGATTTGCCTTAGGATGTTCAATAAATCTTAAGCCTTGTTGACCAACATTATCAACTACTAGAATAGGAGTAATGATACCTTGGACATGTTTTCCCAACCCTTTACCTTAATAATCAAACTATTGTAGATAGTTTTGACCAAACCCATACTGCTTTGAAAGTGAGACCCATTTTTTTGTAGAGGTATATTTATATATTTTACTTTTTTTTTTAAAAAAAAGCCTGGTAAACTTTTTAACGTGATCGGCGCTGCTGGCTAGACACGACTAATACTGGTACCACAGGGCGAAGGGGGACTCAAACACTGGTGGGTGGAGCCACAACGGAAGTACCCATCCAACTGACTACAGCCCCCGACCCATATTTATATATTTTACTTGCCTTACATGTACTTGTATTATTTCTTACTCTGATTGTGTTTTGTGAACCTTTTGTTGCTCTAATTTATGCTTTGGTAACCACTTTTATACTATTTATAAATTTGACCCTTTTTTGAATATGTTCTTATATCACTATTAATTTTTTAATTGATCTATTTTGTATAGGTTCCTCATTAGAAATGATGTGTTGTTTATGATTTTTTAATGCTAAACATGAATTTGTGTGATGACCATGATTTCAATGACATGCACAATAATATTTGGATATTTTCATTGGATGTAAGGGAGGTAGGTTGATCAACTTAGCTTTAATCATTTACCTTAAAATCTCACTTGAAATTTTATTTGATATTTGGATACTTTTTGAATCACTAGTTATAGATGAACTTTATTTTGATTAATTGTTTTGATATATAACATTTTTTTCCACAAATTGACTATGTGTAAATGCATATAAATGATTAACACTAGTGTGACCTAGAGGCTTTTGTTTTGTCATCTTATTTTCCAATGTTACGATATTTTCATGTAATAGTTGATTCTAAGTTTGTAATTTTTAAATTAACCTACTCATATTGATAATTTTATCCCTTAAAGTCTCACAAGTGCAGACCCTAGTTGTTTCCTGATTGAACATGTAGGCATATGTCCTATAGAGAAGATGTGGAGGCATGAATAGGCTGAGTATGGGCACTAATAACAATAGTGTATCCTATATCATCTCATGGAGGAGTGATATCATAGACCTAGTTAGAGTTAAATTAGCTATCACCCTCATGGAGATGAGGAGGAGAAGGATATTCTTTCATGTGCATAATATATGACATTAAAAATTGAAACCTAGTTGTTAGCTTATGTAATATATTCTCTATACATGTAAAGATTTGTTTCTTAATTGAATTATGCATAAGATAACAATAACATGCTAGAGATAGAATGAAATATGACATACATTTTAACTGATATAAAACATCATGTATAAATGTGTTTATGTCATATTTGAATTCATTCCAAGTGAAAGGAAATAAGCATAAAAATGAAGCAAGAAAACTTTGTATTAAAAAGTGATAAACTTAATCTATCATTATTATCATGATTTTATGAAATACAAATTAGAAAATATAGGGAAATAAAATATAAATGTGGGTCCTAAAAGGCTAGAAACATAAACCCTAGGGTTTTATAGGGTTAGGTTTTGTGCATTATTCAAAGTAATTGGGTTCACCAAATGATTTAACTTTTTAGGGTTTATGGAGTTTAATCCCTAGGTTATTAAAGGTGTGAGTATAGTAAATCAAGGTATAAATATGTAATAAATACATCCACAAATTTTTAATAGAATTGACTTAGTTTGACCTTTATAAAAATAGTAATAAATTATGTAAACAAATACATAGCTATAAATTAATAAAGATGACAGATCTAGAGGCTTTAAATTGGGACAAGAGCTATTATGAGTGTCAAAAATAGGATCTAGGTATCAAAACCCTTACTAGATAGTAGCACCCTAATTGGATAGTAGAACTATGTGGTACTAGTGTCTATGTTTTAGAACTAGCGTCCTCTATGTAGAATTATTTTGATCTTCTAGGTGTACATGTATCTAGGTCTGCCAAGTCTGTTCCTGTGCGCATGAGTTCTAGATCTATATAAATGACCTATTTTGACTAATTTTGTATACAAACCCTAAACATCCATGTTTTTAGGGAATTTAGTTAGCATAATTAGTAAATTGTCTTTTAAGTGGGGTGGGATGGACATCCTGAAGACTCCATTGTGATGAGAGTTTCCTACATACCAATACTCTGAAGAGGGACCAAGCTTGATATAGTTCTCCACACAGTGTTAGTGCAATTGTAAGTGAAACTAGTATGAATGTTAGTTTAATTGCTTTGAATGTTATTGAGACTAAAAATATAGGTCATATTATCTTAAGAATGTTTTATATGGATGTATTTAGAAGTAGGGAAAAATAGGGATTAATAACCTTGATTGTGCACAACTTGTTCTGAGTTTGTTTGTGTAATTTGCATCTAATTTCCATCTAATGGATAAATGGATAAAATTCATATATATATATATATATATATATATATATATATATATATAGTCCCAGTTTGGGTACTATTATCCTTTTCGCTCATTTTATCTCCAATGAATACCTTTTCAAATGAACGACCACCTAAGGTTATCTTAGGCCTCTTTTAAGACCTACACAAACACTAGAACAATATATATATATATATATATATATATATATATATATATATTATTCTAGTGTTTGTGTAGGTCTTAAAAGAGGCCTAAGATAACCTTAGGTGGTCGTTCATTTGAAAAGGTATTCATTGGAGATAAAATGAGCGAAAAGGATAATAGTACCCAAACTGGGACACTAGTGCCATGGGGTGTTACTATCCAAATTATGGAACTAGTGTCTAGGTGGAAGAACCTAAAGCACTAGGGTATAGGATATTAAATTGAGGGTCTATGACTAATTTAGGGATGTTTAGGGATGTGTGTGTCCTGCATGAAGGTTGGATAAGTGTTTAAATATGCCCTAAGATAGGTCTAGGGCTAGGCTAGGGATGGGTGGTCTAAATTAACACTCGAGTGTCATTTTTGGATGATTAAAACTCCTTTAAAAGGCTTGAAATATCTAAATATAAGCAAGGTTTGTAATTAATTCTGAGTTCATTGAGTAATTTGATCCATTTTTTCATATTGTATTTTTATTTGGTTTATTTTTTCAAATAGGTTCATAACATTCTGCTTGGTTTCATCTTATTGTTTTTATATAATTGTTGTATGATTTTTAATTTATTATTAATGTTTTATATTGATGTATAATTTTTTTTAGTTGTATTTTCAAAAATAATATTTATGTTAGTTTAATGTTAGGTGAATGTGTTAAGAAAATTTTACACTAGGCTCCATTTCTTTATCAATTCAATTTTTCTTTCAAAAAATGTTTGAGCTAAAAAAAACCCATTTAATTATTTAATAATGGAAAATATATTGATTTAATTTTCTAAAGTTAAATCTATAATTAAAACCCTAACATATTAAAAGAAAGAAGCTAGTTAAAATAAAATGAGCTATCAAAGTATAAAGGGATAATATATTTTTTATTTTAAAATAAGAGCATCCATGGGATCCTATACCTTTATTTAATTATTTAAAATATTTTTATTTAAAGATTAAATTAAATAATATCTTTTACATTACAACATGGATAGCATAGGCAGATTTCTTGTGCCACTAAGTGGGAAAAAAGCTAAGCAGGAAAGTAAGGACAAAATTAAAATATTTTGTACATGGGCAGTTGAACATTAAATTATTTACCCATTATTTATTATATTTATAATGATTTTTTTAAATGGCTTCCTTGGACTTACAAATTCCATGTTTTCTAGTAAATAAAATCTAAGGCCCTTGTTATTTTTATATAGTAATTGCTTCAAACATTTATTTGTAATTGGATGCAACTTGTTTTTTTCCTATAATTAATGAATGCAATCATAATTGAGGATGATCATATTTATAAGTTTGTATTTTTCCCTCTAATACCATTCACATATTCAAATTAAATCTTACCTCTTTAATTTGGTTTTTTTGTTTTATATTCACTTTTATTCATATAGGAAAAATAATTTTATGTTTGTTTAGATAGGGATTCCACCTATTTACTTCTTGGTGGATCACCACATTTTATATTTATTTATATCTTTTATTTTCCCCTATAAATTTTTATTTCAAGCATTTATTTTGATTAGATTAAGATAGGAAACAAAACTAGTTATCTCTAAAGGTTGTTTGCAAGAGGAGTCCCACACTAGGAAGACTTCCCATGTTATGTTTAAATGCAAGTTTAATTAATTATACATTTGAAAAAATTAACATAATTTTAGTTAATTAATACTAAAATTAGTTTCTTTTGATGTTATTTGTTTTCACTTTATATGCTACAAGTTAATATATGTTACTGTGTTATACCAATTTTTATTGTCATATAATTACTTTTCTCCCATGAATAATTGATAATGATGTATAAATGTTCTTGGTCATATTAGGCTGATGAAGAATATTTATACTAATTATATGTTAATTTAATGTTAATTTTTAGTTAGTTGCTTATGTTATAATGTATAACCTTGGATAGCATATGCTTTTTTGGCTTATGGCAGTAAACATTAATTTTGAGCACATCATTTGTTGGCATGTCGTGATAAACACCTAATGTCAACATGTGGTGGTGAGTGTCATAAAACTTTTACTCTATTTTAATCTAAATTACTAATTTATTTTATTAATAAAACTTGTATTAATTTATTTTTTTGGTGTTAAGTTGATGACATATGGAATAATGAAGATTAATTAATTTTTTATCCTATGAAATAATTTACATGATAATTAATGATAATACTCATATCTACTACTCAAATAAAAGTGAGAAATTTATTGAAGAAACATAGTAATTAATTTGATTTATTTATTCTCACATTTTTATTATGGGTACATATTTGTCATGTAGATGTTATTGTCACCAACATGCCAAAGTTTTATTTTAGTGTAATGAGCTTTACATGACTCATTTAATTCCTAATTATATTTTATTTATTTATTCCTCCATTTAAAACATGTGTGCAATTTGTATTTTTACACCAACATATGATAGGTAAAATAACTAAGGGTATTAAATCTCTCTCTAAAAAATGGCACTTTAAAGGTGTCATTAATGTTGTACATGGGACCTAGGGATAGCTAGGGGTATTAAAAATTGTGTGATGGGTGGTATAAAAGTAGAAATATGGGTATTATTTACCACACTTCATACACATGTGACATGAGACTCTTTAACTAATTAAATTCCTTATGACTAGGAAAAGAGAGGGAGAACATCATTGAAGCATTTTACCTCTAGCCATAGATCCTTATGGTTTACTTTCACATATCTTTTAATCAGGAGTGGATCTACCCTTCAAAAAATGTAACAAATAAAAAGAGTCATCAAATGCGAGATAAATGTGTTAAAAAGTGACATCATAATAAACTATGTAGAACCACACAATACAATTATATTATTATCTTCATCTAAAGGAAGCACAATTACAAAACATGTTGAACTCTCTACATAGACTAAAATGATATATATATATATATATATATATATATATATATATATATATATATATCATTTTAGTCTATGTTATATATATATATATATATATATGGCCAAATACTATAAATGAGAACAACCACATAACCCCTAATTCTCTAATCATAATAGATTTAATATATAAAAAAACTCACGCATAACCTTACTATTTTATTAGTAACTATAATTTTATTAATACATGACTGTCTCCAATAATACTCTCATTATTTCATCCATCCATTTTAGTTATAAATAAAAGCATAAATCAAATGTGCTCACATTTGATGTTTCTAGGTCTCATTTTTTTTACATGTTTTGACTATTTTCAGTTTTAGAATCAAATGTACTATGAAAAATAATCCAAAACATAGTCACAATATATATCTATAAAAACACAATAATGAACAATAACTAGGTCTAGATTATGCCTAAAATTAATAAGAAACAATTGAACAAATAATTTAGATAGAAAATTTTAAAAGAAAATTAAAAAAAACTCTTAGATGACTATGAGTGAATTTTAGAACATGAATTAGGCTTCTAGAAGTGATTGTGTTGCAACTCTGACATTTAACTATTTTTTATTATTTGGTTAGAACTGTCAAAACATCAATTGTGTCCTGATCATAACTAGTAGGTGATTAATTATGTCCATTGATTCTATCTGCCACATGTTTTTATAATCTTTAACTTTTTATATCACTTTAGGAAAGGCAAATGAGTAGATTTTTTTATTCACTTTGTAAAATTTATGGGTAGTATTGTCTTATTATTTCCTAATTTATCTTTGACCTAATTCTCCATCATAACTCAAAAGGGTATTAAAATATGCATTTTATATGGATAGGGAAACCTCTTAATGCATTGTAGCTACATGCCCCCCATGCATGAAATATGAGCCATTGTAGTTTTAGTAATTTTTGAGTGTAATACCAACCCAAGTGAGAGATATGACTTCACCTTTTATCCTTAAATGTGCCTAATAATTTTTTTAATGAGTGATCAATTAATACTTATTAAATTTATAATGCTTTAGGAGACTTTTTATATATAGACTTATTGAATTTGAATTAAGAACCTTTTGGCATGCAAGGAAACAAAGTAAAATATGGAAAACTCATAATTACATGTCCAAACATTGAAAATAAGAGGGAAAATGGTAAATGGGTGCATTAAAAAAATGGACATAATCAGTGGTCTGTTGATTATGTCCAAGACACAATCAGTAAACTACCAATTTTTACTCAAGCACAAAAAAAAGAAGATGAAAAAAGAAAGAAAAGAGGTCTCCAAATATATTAAAATTAGATAAGAGAGATTAAATGAAGAAATAAAAAAGCACAAGGCCACATGGAGAATAAATAGAAGTGACAAAGACATAAAAGTACCAAAATAAAACCCTAATTTATACTAGTGATCAATATGCACAAAACCATACTAAAATAATTACAATAATAAGCCTTGTACTAAAATTAAGTGTCTACATTGAGAACCTCAAATTAAGTCAAAAAATTTAGGTTTGAAAAAAAATTCTATAATGAGAATGTTCATGGGGGTTATAGGATCTCTATTTAGCATGGGCTACAAAAGAACTCGCCATTGATTCATTTCAGCCCCATGTTGTATAGGTTGCCCTCTTACCTACATAACTTAGTAACAATTTCATCAATCAAACACTTAGTAAACAAAATTCAACCTTATATCACTAAAAACATCCAAAATAGTTTCATGGTTATATAATTTTAAATGTACAACAACATAACAATAGTTTACACTTGTTCAAATGATCAAAAAATATTGATAAGGCTACTATTGAGCTCATCATAGTTACATCTATGTTTGAATGTTTTATATTTCTTAAGCATGTTTAAAAATTACGGAAATATTTTCCAATCATGATCGAGTGGAAATGTGTGTGTTAAGATAATGAGAGTAAATATCTCATTGGCTTACACCTCAGATATTCTTATCCAAATAAAAATTCATTTTAACATTCAATTACAACTTAAAACCAAGGAAAGGCTTATAAAAATAAAATTAAACATATTACATTTCCCATATCATCATAACCTTGAAATACCAATAGTCTCAACTTAATACTACAGTATCCAAGGTGGATTTCAATAATATTTAAAAGTGCAACAAAACCTTTACTTCAAGCAACCTTTGAACTAGACATCATAAGATTAGTCTATTTACATTGAGAGAAGATGTTTAGTGAGATTTTATTTCTCACTAATCATATTAATAGAACCCATCATATTTTTTTCTCATTAATGATATTACCATACCCCCATCAAATTCTTACAATACAACACACAATGAAAAATAAATATATGTCTTATGTCAATTTTTATTAATCTATAATTCCTATACGCATTAAGAAAAGTAACCAAAAAGGTGTGTAATTGTAGATCAGGTTTAAACTTGACTTTGAGAATTTTAGACAAGAGCATTCCATTTCATGGTTTCAAGTAGACCACACTCCTAATATTATAAGGAAAATATCATGATCTTTTATTATTCATGATCAAATCATGAATGTGGACTATATTCATGGTTTTAAATTCAAGAAAGATAGATCTTGCCAATGAGTAAGTAAAATGCCAAAATGTATTCCCAAAAAGAGATTACAAAATGGCATAGTTATAGTTGTGTTCTTATATTCTCACCATAGATAAAACAAAGCTCAATTTAAACTTACTAGGAGTAAAAATGGTGGCAACCTCCATGTCTACTACCAAGTTTTCATCAATAAATTTGTGGGAAGACAAATTCCTCTCAAATAATGGATTTCATGATGTTATAAATAAAGATAAGAAGATTACTTTATTCAATAATACTATTATTGAGTATGGAATACAAAGATGAAAAATAAAAGCAAAGAGTTTTAGGGCTGAATTGCTTTATGAATAAGGAGGTGACAAGTTATGGGTAGAAAAATATAGAGATTATGGTAATAGTGAAGAAGAGATAGAAAATAAGAGGTCTAAATTACATGTTTTCACTCTGAAAAATTGAGGCAACTGGATCTCTACATAAAGCATCAAGGAGGAAAAAATTAAATGGCAATCAAACAGCTTCAAATGCTTTAGAGAAGAATCACCTGCCTTTAATGAAAACTTTTTTAGATGGAAAATATGGTGATGGTAATGATTGTGAGGAATGTGAGTCATAGATATAAATATTTTTGTGGTTTTATGCCTAAAAATAATCCAAGAAAGAGGTGGTCAATATGGATCTAGACAGATATAATTTTGGAAAAGTGAGGCTACGTTGAATGAGAAAAATAAAATGTTGATTTTAAACATTCAATGGAAGTGATGACTAGAAAGAATATTTATTCCTTATATCTGATGGTTACATTTTCATATTTGACTGAAGAGGAAGGCTTTGTGGGTGTACTTTATCAAGATTATACAAATGCCTATAATGCTTTCCACCAATGTTTAGTTTTTTGTAGAAGATGGGAAACCAATAATGTGAAAATGTGATCTACAAATTATTCCCCTAATCCTAGTCTAAATAACCCTAAGGATGGTGAGTGCAGCAAGGGTATGGATAAATGACATGTTGATGATAAGGTTGGTTATGGGTAAGATTAGACTAAGGAGGGTGATCCCTGTTACTTAGATTGTGATATAGTATTTAATGTCTCAAAAATATCCCTAACCTAATAATATAAAGCTCTTTGAATATTTTGACTCAAGAGCTCTAACCTATATATTTTATGCTAGAATACCAAGTTTGGTGGATTTTCAACACTAGATCTTGATTATCTTAAAGGAATTCCCAATGCATTCTATCAATTTCCTACCTAATGAATTCTTCTAAGTTGGATAGAAACTTTGTTTTAAATCAACCCTAGTTTCATGGTTTTAAAGGGTTGTGTGTGTTTCTTTGAACCCCATTTTTAACCTTCATTTAGATAAAGATCACATAAATTCTAATTCATTTGTGTGTGTATATTTTTTATACAAATTTGGACAAGGAAAAAATGCTAAAACTACTAGCTAGATCTATGGCAGAATTTATAAGGGAAAACTTGAAGCTCAATTTATAACATAGATTCTTTGCAAGATTGTGCATTAAATTGACTTAATAGAACCCATTATTCATGTTGTTCACATTATCTCCTCCACTAGATCTAATCTACAAAAAAATTTAATATGAATGTTTACCCTTGAGATGTTTTATATGTCAACAAATTATGCACAAGTTTTCCCTATGTCTCTTTTTTTATAGTAAAAATTAAAAGGTAGCTTCTCAAATCTAGGGGAAATGATAGCAAGCCTAGTATGGACTTTTTTTGGAGGAACCACAAAATTTTATTTTAGGAGTATAGAGTATAGAGGAAGGGACAAGGAATAATTGGAAGATATATTTTTAAAATAAAATAGTTTAAGTTCGATAATTACGTTTCAATTTTTTCAAATAATGCTTTAGGTTCTACAATAAAGATGCCTAGATCTGTAAAATTATCCTTTAACATGGTAATTTATCTCTTTTCTTTTGTAGATAAAGGACCTTCCTCATATTTCCCTCTTCTTTCCTTATTTAAGGAGGCCCTCCTTGAAGTGGAAACCATAGTTTTGGTATTAAAAGATTCAATATATACAATAAAAGCATCAAATTTGGCTATAAAATTTTAATTTTTGTAACAAAGGTTTCAGGTTCGGTAGTAACAGTAGTATCATCTATAAGAAAGTGGGTAGATTTCACACTAAAGGATTTATGCTTTGTATTAAAGTATTATATAGTTATGATAATGGATTAAATATCTATAGCTAATGGTTTACCATTATCTAATTTAAGGCATTAGGATGCATTTGTTGATAATGTGGAAGAGGATGATCTTCATATTCAAATTTCCTCAACTATTCCTAGCCTAAACTAAGATTTTACAAATTCCTTCAGTTTATTTTTCCTCTCAAATTAAAAGTGTTGAATTAAAAAAAATTTGGAGACACTATATATGAAGGATTTGAATTCCATTAGTTATGGCTCCAAAATTCCTTGAGAAAAGATGTTATCTAATCAGGATAAGAGAGCCCTAAAAATTCTATATTAATGTCACATGTGCTTTTTAAAAGTGATTTTTTGGGCCATGTTTTAAGTAAATTCTATTTTTTTCAACTTTTTAATTTTTATTCAAATGGTTGGTCATGTTTTTCAAAAACCTTTTTAATATTAGATCTCAAAATTTTATTCAATTACATTTGGATATTGTTGTCAAATGTATACAAATACGATTTTCATAATGATTTTTATTCTCAATATTAAAAGTGAGGGATCTAACCCTCTTTTTTAATGATTTAAAAAAAACTAAATAAAACAAGACTTATAACTATGCATGATGGTTGTGATATTGCCATCGAAACATGGTTTACCAAAACAAAAAATTATTTTTTTATTATAAAAGGATAATGATTAGGTCAAACCTAACCATACAATCTTACCCTTGGTGAGTTATCCACCTTCAATCAAAACAATATTTAAACTCATATATATTATAACTTTAAATACAAGTTACATAAGCATATATAATATATAAAATACCTTATAAATGTCATGGTTATGAAACTTATACCTTAAAAAAATATAATCGACCTATACAAAGGTAAATACAAGTTCTATAAACCTAAGTCATGTAATAATAATAATTTCAAGGGATACTTTTTGCCAATATTGAGAGTATAAGCTACTACTTATGTGAATGCATTAGGATTAACACCTCAATAAATATTCAAAAAAAATTCTTCCAAAAGGTTATACAATAAAATATCACATAAAAAAACACTCAATATGTATCAATAAATAAGTCATACAATCATTGCATCAATGAGTCATCTAAGCATGATGAATTAAAACATTAAGAATGATACCTAAAATGCATCCAAAATCAACAAAACAACATTAATTGAACAAGGTCAACAAAAGTCAACATAAAAAAATTGTTAAACATGAAATAGTTATATGAGTAAGGTTTTATCTCTATTAATTAATATATCCTACTTGTAACCCTCTTCCCAGAGATATACTCTCTCTAAGACTGGCCATTATGAGGGGGACTGTCCTACACCCAACTCAACAAATGAAATATAGTTAGTATAAGTCACATTGTAAAAAATCAACAACAAATGTTAATGATAAATAATCATAAACCATCCATGATACTATAAATGACAATTAATCATAAATTTCATTCAAATAATAAAATAATAAATAGACCGATAATCATGAGAACTAATAATGATTATCATAAATAAAAAATTATATCATAATTATACTTAACCATATTAAAAGATTGGGATTATTTACACACAAAAATTGTTTAGGTTTATTCCTAAGATAAAATGTGATAGATGTGATGGACTTCGAAAGAATTACATTGTTCATCATATTGAGGAACTAATATATTTTGAGGAAATAGTGACACTAAAATTATCACTTTTCTAATTTTTTTACAATCATTAACACTATTTTTGTGTCATATTTTAAAATAATTTAAAATACATCACGTAACACATAAATACTAAATTTTAGTCTAAAAATATGTAAATTTATATATTTTTACCCAAAGATGCCATGTATGTCAATTTTTTGCAAACTAAATAAAATGACACAAATTGCAACAATATTTAGCACAATCAAATATTTTGAGTTCAATTACACTATATAAGGGTTTATAAACTTACACTTTATTCTAATATTGAAGTTCTTGCATTAGTGTTTTCATTAAACTACACACTAAAACATGTTTCTCTCTAATGCGAGTCACATTTGTCATATTGTTTTAAGACTCTTCATGTGCCTAAGAATTTTAGATATTTAGAAATAAATTTATTCTCTTATGTAAAAATTAGAATGTATATTTTAAAATTAGAGGAAAATAAATAGTGTTATCTAAAAAATAAGTTTGTATTTTTTCACATTTTTATTTTCTATTAATTTTTTATCAGATCTCTTATATATTCATTGAAAAATCATTAATTAATTGATATTTTATCAAATAAATTAAATATTAATTTGATACAATGTTTGTGGGGTGAATATATTTATTTCTTATGAGAATTTTAAATTGAAATAATTTTATTTTTATGCATATTAATGTTTATCAATTTTTATTTTTATTATTTATGTCATATGATCCAAAAAATGTTTCAGCATATGATCCCTCTAAATATTTTAAAGGTTTTACACCTAATAATTTTGAATAAGATGATATGGAGAGTAATTGCATAAGAGGTAGAAACTCTTATTCATTTGAAATATGTCTTTAAAAAGTATGGAAAAAACTTTACATGGATTATAGTTCATAAATTTAAGAAAATCATGAGATCTTAGACAATGTGATACTCTTGTATAAGGATACTTATAAGGTGTGTGATGTTTGGTCTTTAGACAAGTCTCTTCTTGAAGTTAATTTATTTTTATCTTTTATTTGATAGTCCATTAAACACATAATGTAAATTTTAGTCTTTTCATATTAAGCAATGTAAAATCTAGTTCAAAGAGAGGTTTTGATAATTGAGTATACATTATTCAATTTTTTGATTAAGAGTATCCATTTACAAATTGTAATTTTTTTTTGGAGTATAATCTTACCATGTCAACATACATGATATGTGAAAATTTAATGTCTCTTAAGTGTGACATGGATGTAGATAAATATTTCAAAATAATTTATGAAAACACATGCATGGATGGTCGTCCTTATGCATTTAATAGCATAATTGATTTTGTAAGTACCTTTGATGAGAGATGCACTGTTTCTTCCAAATTTTAATTTATGGATATATTGATGATTTTAAGGAATATATGTCCAAGAAGTTGAAAATATATTACATGGTTTAATTTATAAAATATCTAATAATAGGGGATGTGTTATCAATTGATTATGGTTATAGAATAAAAAAACAAAATCTCATTTACATTCTAAATATAAAATAGTTGTATAAGTATGTTTCATTTTTTTATCAAATAAATAATAATTTCTTGGGTTTTAAAAATGTTACAGTAATTAAACTCTAAATTTTTTTCTTGTATTGTATGAATATTTTATTTTATTATTTGAAAGGAAGTCTTCCATAATTGTGATCATAAAATGTTTTTTTTCTTGCAATGCAATTATAGCAATCATGTTGAATTTTTTTTTTTAAAATATTAAATTACACTTATAAATACATTAGATAAATTTTCAAAAACTTCATTTCACATTATAAGAACATATATAGTCCCTCTTGACACTTGACTACTCACTACATGAAGTGGACATATAAGATATAATCAACTCTAACTAGGGAACAAGAACCAATTTTCTAAACTACATGTCATATTGAACTAAAAAAAATCAAAATTTCCAAATGAAAATTATAGGATATAAGCATGATACTAAAAAAACATATAATTATTATTGTAGCTTCTCCTGGTTCTTTTAATGATACCTACACCTATAAAATAGTTCTAAGCATTCTTGCCTTTAATATAGTGTTGCCATTCATTTTTAATGATATGATAAATTTTATTCTCAATTATTTCTTTCACAATGGATTCTAAGTCCTATAAGGATGGAGAAGAGACACTAAATATTATAATTTAGTATATAAATTTATTTCATTTTTTCTAATGATATCAAATTTTACATATAGAGTGCATTATAGCTCGTATTTTTTGGAACAAAATTATGTCCCCCAAATTTCACAATGTCCTCTAGTTTTGATTTACTTATGACCTTGACAAATATATTCAAATATAAAAATCAACATATAATAATTAAGTTAGTCAAATCAAACTTGAATATTACACCTTTTTCATTAAATTATATAAATCCATAATAATATACATAATTATATTATCTTCATGAAACACTCACAACTACTCCATTATAACTTCTTTTAGAATTTAGTCTTATCCCTGAGTTATTGTAGTGTAATGTTAAAATCACATTCATCTGTGTCTAAGATTACCAATTATAACATAAATTAGTTATTTGATGGTACATGTGTAACACTTATTTTTTTTTTATATGTAACCATATTCATCATCACATTTATAAGATTGACATATTGAATGTATAGTGATTTTAATTGATATAGGTTTGTGTGTGAGATTCCCATAATGAATACAAGTGTACTAAGACTCAAAAATGGTGTAGTCATGGTTATGATTCTTGATTAGGATATTCCTTAGACCACGCAACTCATAATACATAGTAGAAAATGTAATAAGGTATAATAAACTTAGATCTCAAAAATGTTTCAATAATAATGAAATGAAATAATAACAATGATAAAAATGACACTACAATCTCATAATGAGATGAGTTACAACATTAGATTTTTACATCTTTGAATGATAAATTTAGATCTTTGAAAGTATGGTTATCTTATAACCAAGCTCTAAGATCTAATCTCCCTCTCAGATCCATAAATCCTTATTCAACCAACTAGAATCTTCTTCCTTCCCCCACAAAAAATTCCCTTAGCATAGGTGTACATGCATATAAAGGCACAATACCCACCTAATTACATTAAGTGTTTTTACCTGACTATAGACACATAAAATTTGTCACGGGTCTTTGATAATGCTAATTATTGACACATTCCAAACCACATGAATTTCACTCAAATACATGACTCTTATTCCTCATTCCTCTAATCCTTTTAATGATATATGGGTCTAACCCTCTATTTATCATTATCATTACACTGAAATCTCAATGTAAAATGCTCAAGATACTTAAAATCACCTTTAGAGTATCTTTAAGAAAGGAAAAAAGTCCTTGAACCTTTTGTATAAATTTATGCTAGGCAAACAAGAGTGCATTATACTCATGTCCACTTAGGTCAGTTGCATCCTACGCTAAATAAAAACTAGTTTCCAAATTTTAAAATATTATTTTGGGTCTTCTCGCATGTTTCACATGGTTGGCTAAAGGAAATTATCAAAGGTTTTCCTATAAATACACATCAAGATTCACTCATTTTCTTCACTTTATATTCACTTGGTCAAATTTTTACACTTCTACACATTGATAAAAAAAATCTTATTCTTTCCAAATTCAAGGTCACTCACAAGGAAAAATAATAAGCCAAATTAAGATCCATTAAAATCAAATCAAGATATATCATTATCAAGTATCAAATCCATTTTCTAGATACATACATATAGTCAATGTAGCACAATTTTACATTCACTCTAGGTGGGAGAACTATGTGGCCTTGATTTCCCTCCTTTTAATATTTGATGAGTATGCAGTGGTCAATCATCAAGGCGGTTGATTGAGGTCAACTTACCTTATCACACTCCCTTATTTTATTTTAAGTTTTCATGCTATCAAATTGTTCCAATTATTTCAAAGATAAGATAAGATAAACATAAATTTGTGTGTGACAAAACCCTAATTGTGATATCTCATATTACTCAGCATCCATAGGTGAAAATCATAGTAACTAATTATTTGGCACAATCAACCATGAAACATTTTTTATCAGCAGACTTGACTACATTGTATTTCAATCCTCTTACAATAGTCATGTCCAAAGATACTTTATGATATTTTTGTTGGTATTTCATTTATATAATTATACTTTCACTACCATTTCTTATCAGTCATTTGCCACTTGTCATTAGGACAACTATACAATTAATAAACTCAAGTGTATTATGTTGATGTCCAATTATAATAGACATATCCATATTTTATTTCTGATCATGTGTTTATTCTTAAACCTATAAAATCATCTCTTTCACTAATTTTCATTATCAAATTATCAAAACATTCAACATATATATATATATATATAATTGAAGTATATCTCTTCTTAATACTTTCTAAAAATAGTAATTTTCTATATATAACATTTTGTCAAAATTAGAATTGTTGATTATTGTACATCTTTAGCATTATGATATTCTCTAATTTTATACCTACAATTACAATTATAATTTATTTTGTTTTATTGAAAATAGGGAAAACATATTAGTGAACCCAAATTATTACATTTGATCTCTTGCTTTTTTTATTTGGTTTTTATTTTGAATTTCAATTTTTCATTTTTCTCTTATTTTCCTATAAATTGTGTTATGGTAGTTTTAAAACTCATAGGATTTGTTGTTATGGGAAAAATAGTCTTCAATATCACCTATGTCATGGTGTTATGGGTACTACCCCAATACTCAAGCCATTTGAAAAAAATATGTGCATGTGTGTGTGTATGTCTGTATTAGTTTCCACATACTTCATGGTATATGGAAAATGTGTGGGTTTCATTTTTAACCATATTAAGCCTTCATCCATTTATTCTTGCAGTGCACCAATAAGAAGTTATCCCCCTATAAGTTACTCTCAATTTACCGTATAGATGGGATAATACAACTACAAAAATGGTGAAATCCTCTATAGTTATTTCCCTTACATTTGTGTTCACTATTTATGACTGGGATCAATATATCTGAGAACCTACAATGCAAGCACATCCTTGACTATTTATACCCTTAATCCTTATTTTATAATTTCAAAAGTTTTAAATTACAATAAATGCATTTTTATTACATATATTTTAGTATTACATCATTATTACTTTCCAATTTGTTTTTTATATTCATTCTATAATCAATTGTACCAAATTTGAAAACACAAAATATGCTAAAGTGAATAATATACAATCTCACACCTTCCTCTATATATATTTTTATGATATACAATCTGAACTTCTACCTATCACCACTAAATGCCAAATAGCATTCATGACTCGCTCCAATCATTCATTTGTGACTCATATTAGTTTCTATTTTTCATATGATCAATATCAGATGAGGAGATATATCTCATCTATCATAGAAAAAAAAGGTGGTAAACGTGTTCCTCATCAACCCCTGCCACCTCCCACAAGTAAGGATTAGAAATAAAAATATTATGATATTATGGACAAACTACATAATACTCATTCTAATATTTAAATGCTATAATTTCTCCAAACAATGTCAATGTATAAGGATATACTTTATGAAGTATTATGCAATACAATTTTACCCAGTAATGTCAAACCACCTTATGTTGATTCTACTATAAATACTTCATGATGGACAAAAGAAATTATATTTTTATAAAATTAAGAGTTTCCACCAAAGCATATAATAAATCAACATCTACCATCATATATCCAAGTATTCGTGCATAATAAATTTTTGAAAAGGGTCCTTATTGATGATGGATCAGGTCTAAACATTTGTAATGTCCATTTATTAAATATTTTAGGCATACAAGCACAAGATATTATTTATTTAGGCATTAACATTCTTTATTTAGGCATGAACATTCTAGGATTTAATAATATTTAATGAAAAGTTATTTGATAGACTACATTGCACATAATCATGGGCCCTCGTATAATAGCAATCATTTGTCAGATCATGCCTAATGACATCAATTATAATATTATTATTAAAAGACTATGGATACATGAGATGAATGTATTTCCCTCTATTTCATATCCATGTTTAAATGTTAGTCAACAAGGATACATATATACATGCCCTTTGGATCAAGAACCATTTAAATATTATACATTAACTCAACCTTAGGATCACTACATTCCTTATATGTAACCACATGCACATAAATTCAAATCAACAACACCACTAAACTCCTCTTCTGCTCCAATTGCATCATCAAAAAACTATAGTTAATATGGATTTTTGATTGAAAAATTATTTTTAAAAAATGGGATATATAGGACAAGGATTGGGAACACATGCACAAGGTATTATTAACCCCCTTCAAGCAATTTAGCTAAAAGGATGATAAGGAATTGAATATTTCAAGGTAAATCAAATAAATAAACATATACACTAACCATTATATATACACAATTCCTCAAATCAAATCCTAAACCAACACATGAAGTTTATAATACATGTGCATTATAGTTGGTATACCTAAAAAAGATCAACGATATAGCTTCTCCATAAATTTCAGTATTTGATGAAATTTCCAATGATGAATGCCTCTTGGAATACTTTGGGACATATAAGGATCTTCCTTCCTTTTATCATAAAAATATATTTCCCCATTCAATAGTCAATTAGACATAATTTAGAGGAACTGAAGACATCATTGAATAGGTTATAGAAAATGGTCCAGACACCATTCATACAACACCATATATGGAAGAAACATCAAATCTACTTAATGAAGATATAATATAATATCATTATGAAATAGATAAATATCCATAACTAGTACTTATTTTAGCCTTATTAAACAAGGATGAAGATAAAACTCTTTCAAAATTTATACATGACAACTCATAATTATTTACATGGTCTTATAAATAAATTTATGTAATTGATTTTAAGACAATTAAGAACAAAATCATAAATATGCATCCAAGATTACCATTTGTTGTCAAATAACAAATTTAAACTATTTTGAACATAAGTTTTATTTGAGTTATAGATTATCTGGAGTGGGTATCTAATGTAGTACCAATTACAAATCCTAATGAAGACACTAAATGTTGTAAAAATTATAAGGATTTAAGAAAGTCATGGCCCAACTATGAGTTTTCATTGAGAAATATTGACATGATCATCAACTATACCATTTGATGAGGCCACCAATTGATTCCTTTTATAGCCTCATCCATACCTAGTATATATCTTTTTCCATGTAAGCCTCATAACTATCTGTGACTTATGAAAATGAATGAATGAATTTATGATTTTGTGTGTGCATTGATATATATATATATATATATATATATATATATATATATATATATATATATATATATATATATATATATATATATATATATATATATATATATATATATATATATATATTATGTTATGGATTATTGATGGTTCTTCCTTTATTAGATTATTCTTTTGTAACTTTATTTAGCAAACATTTAAAGGATAACTAAGGATGTAGGATCCTTTTAGGGAACAACACTTATAGGCTACCCACAGCAACTGTAGGCTTCACCTATAGGTTCCTTGTAGCCACTACAGAGTGTTCACAGCAACTATAGGCTTCACCTACAAGTTTCCCATAGCCATTGTAGAATGCCCATAGCAACTATAAGCTTCACATATAGGTTGCCTATATCCACTAAAAAGTGCCCACAACAATTGTAGGCATCACCTATAGGTTGCCCATAGCCACTATGCAAAACAAATCTATTGTTATGATCAGATTTTAAGGACACATCTAGTTGTCTTGGGAATCAAATGGATAATTTGAAAGGATCATAGTTATTTTAAAAAATCCCTACATATAAGGAAATTTGGATATGCTTCCAAAGATGAGAAAGACAAGGATGATAGTAAAGAGACAAAAATAAATAAAATTATAAAATAGTATACCTTGTCCTTAACCCAGTCAAGTCTAAAATAAGTAACTTTGGTTATCAACCACTTGAAGATTGATTGGGGTAGTTTATAAAGTTTTTGTATTCTTCCTAGTTTGGTGTCTTTAGTTAAAATTTAATAAACTACCTTTTGTATTTAATGGCAGAACCTAGATCGGATTAGGATTTAGTTAGTTGGAAAAATAATAGCAAATGTATTGGAATTATAGCAATTGAATTTATAATATTATAATCTTCTGTATCAATCTTTAATTGATACAAAATTGAGTACTGAGAAAGTTGATTTTGTAATAAGTTTGTGAATTCTCTTAGAGAAGGATTGGAGCTCAACTCTGAATGAGGAAGGGTACCCTCGAAAGGAGTTTTAGTGAAGATCTTGACCATCTTTAGTTTTAGTGTGTTGTGTAAGTTGATTTTATTATTAGTTTGATTATATAGGTGTGATTCATAAGTGTGAAGTAATTCTATAATTCTATCCTAATAGTTTCATCATATAATTGTCTAGTGAATTCAACATAAGTTCATTATATTATAACTAGAAAAGCAAGTAAATTTCTAAATCAATGATACATATATAGTGTTGACATCCTTGAAAAGCATGCGTACCCTAGGTTGATAATTAATATTAATTAGACTCAAGAATCTGGTGATCACTGGGTAATTAGTTTGCACAATATTTTAGTGTTGTTACTAAGGAGGGTTTCAATTATTACTTTTTGAAATAAATCATTATTTTTCTAAGATTAGTTAATTCACTGTTCTACCCAATCGAATAAGTCGAGTGAGGACACTATGGTGTCTTATGCCAGATGTCTAAGTTCTTGGACATATAGTTCTAGCCAAGCAAGTTGAGTAAGGGAACTATAGTGTCTTATGCTAGATTTCTAAGTTTTTGAAAGTAAATGGTGCATAAGTTACTTAGTTCATGTTTATAGAATTTATTTACTACAAGAGTGTTTTATTTTCTACAAAGTGTGCTTTGTTAAGCATGAACTATACTGAGAGAGGGGGTGAATCAGTATATTATTTATATTATTTCTTAATCAAATTCCTTTTTTTTTAACCACTTAAGCACACATTCAATATATGCAATAAAACTGAAATAATAATATGCACCACATGAGAGAGAGAGAGAGACCAAATTTTTACGTGGAAACCCAAAGTGAGAAAAACCACAAGGAACAATCTCAAGTATATGAATGAGCACCAACTCAAACTACAAAGTTTTCAAGCCCCAACTTTTAGGAGCAGTAACCCCTTTGTCAAACACCAATATATCATCTATTTATGAGTACCAACCCCTTGCAAATATTTATGAAAACCAACCCACAAGAGCACCAACCCCTCTTTTGTATAAAACACAACTATCTCTCACTATTGCTTGCTCAATAAATGATAGAACTCTACAATATCTCCTACTTTTCTCTCTTCAAAAATAAATACAAACCATGCATTCTCTTGCATATAACAAATAGTTTCTCAAGCTTTTATTTATAACTTTCCAAATGACCTTTGGTATTCACCCTTTGTGACCCTTCAATCCTCATAGAAAATGGTGCCAAACTTGCATGACCCTTCATATCCTTGCATTTCAAAAGTCATATGGTGACTCTTCATAATCAAAAGAATCCTTTCCTCTTTTGTCTTTATCTTGGTGAATTTTCATATTCCTCAAAGTGTCCCTTCATGGAAAAATGTGTCATACCCTCTTTTGTCTTCACATGGTGACTCTTGGAATTCTTCAAGATGACTCTTCATGAGAAAATGCATCCCATTCCTCTTTTGTATTTTACCTTGTGACTCTTTGACTTCTCCATGGGCCCTCTTTTGACTTATATGAAACCAAAAATATATTCATTAATATTAAATAAATATTAACACACATTAGCCAAGATATGAATATTAAAAACACCATTAAATGCAATGGGGCCTTATCACCAATAATGCCAGACCTTTGACATCAATGACAATATTTACAATAATCTCCCCCTTTGTTAATGATGGCAACCTCAAATTGAAACTACCACATCTTGAAACTTACACATACTACCATATAAAAAAATATATAGTAACTCCCCCTTACTATAACAACCTATACCTATTTCTACACCTATACATGTACCTATACATGTTATTCTCCCCCTTTGACATCAATGGTAAAGGGCCTACCTAGAGCTAACACTTATCTCTCTCTCAACTAATGTTGAACCTCAATGGCAGTAAGTAAAATAAATTACTCCCAAATTCTCCCATAGATACTCAAATGTGTCTTTTGGTAGTGCCTTTGTGAAAATATCTAAAATATGCTCTGTAGTATTGATATACTCCATCTTAACCTATTGCTATGCAACCTGCTCTCTCAAGAACTGATATCTAATGGGAATATGTTTTGTTCTTGAATGCATCATTAAATTCTTTGAAATATTAATAGCACTTGTGTTGTCACAAAAAATAGAAATGGGTTCATCATGTTTTACCTTGATATCTTCCAAAGTTTGCTTCATCTAAAGTACTTGAGTACAACATAATACTATTATAATATATTCTACTTCAGCTATAGAAAGTGATAATTTTTCTTCTTGATTAGCCATGATACTAAGCTATCACCAAGGAAGAAAGCTCCTCCACTTGTACTCTTTCTATCATCCAAGTACCCTACCCAATCTAAATCTATATAAGCAACCAAAGTGAAATATTTGTCTATGGGATACCAAAATCCATAATAAAATATCCCCTTGATATATTTGAATATTCTCTTCACCAACTAAACATGACAATATTTTGGAGATGATTGATATCTTGCAACCATACCTACTACATGCATGATGTCTAGCCTTGATGCTATCAAATATAAAAGACTACCAATCATAGATCTATACAAAGATTGATCTACAACAGGTGAATCTTCATCCTTACTCACCTTATTTCTTGTACACATTAGTGTACTAACTGGTGCATAATCCTCAAAACCAAATTTATTCAACATTAACTTGGCATATTTAATTTAAGATATGAAAATTCTTTTATTTGATTGAAATATTTGCAATCCTAAGAAAAATGACAATTCTCTAAGCATAGACATCTCAAATTCTTTTTGCATATTATTAGAAAATTATTTTTTCATATTTTTAATGTTTTCTCCAAAAATGATGTCATCAACATATACCACAACAATTAATTGATGCTCATATTCTATTTTGATGTAGAGATTATTGTCAGCAAATCGTCTCTTGAAACCTTGATCCTACATATACTTATCAAGTCTTACATACCAAGCTCTAGGAGCTTGTTTCAATTCATACAATTCTTTCTTCAATCTGCATACATGGCTACTAATATTTGAGAGAATAAATCCCTTAAGTTTCTCAATGTAGACCTCTTTTTTTAGAGTCCTATTTAAGAAGGAAATTTTGACATCCATCTGAAACACGTTGAAATTTTTAAACACTTCATATGCAAGAAACATTCTAATAGCCTCGATTCTTGCCACTATTGTAAAATTTTATTCAATATCTATTCCCTCAATCTTAGCATATCCTTTACATATTAATATTGCTTTATTCTTGGTCACTTCTCTATTTTCATTCAAATTATTTCTATAAACCCATTTTGCTCCTATCACATTATGATCTTTTGGTCTAGGCACTAATTCCCAAGCATCATTCTTTTATATTTGATTTAATTCTTCATCCATAGCCTTAACCCAATGCTTATCATGTCTAGCTTCTGAAATAGTTCTAGGCTAAATTTTAGATAACAAAGTGAAATTAACTTACTCATATTCACTTACCATTATTCTTCTAGTGAAAATTCCTTCATTTATGTCTCTAATGATGTCACTTTCATTATGATTTCTCTAAACATATTTGGATGAAGATTTGGTGTCCTTTTTATCCTTTTCATCTTCATTTGATTATTCAAAATCTTCCTCTTCAATGATTTTAGGAATGTCTATTGGATCACTAATTCTTTGTGTTCCATCTTCTTCTATCCTAACACTTGCACTTTCAATATTTTTTTGGTTATTTTTTTATAACATTTATCAGCTTTAATTTTTTAATAATAACCAATAAATATACCTTCATCTACTCTAGATTCAAACTTCCCAAGTTTTTCATCAGTTCTCTTTGTGATGCATCTATTGTCAAAAACTCTAAAATAATCAACTATTGCTAGTTTATATTTCCATAGATCATAAGGAGTCTTGTCACTATTGACTCTCAATAATTCTCTATTCTAAATATACACTACTATATAAACTACCTCTCTCCAATATTTGTCTAGTTTCTTAGATTCATTTAGCATTATCATCACCATCTCCTGAACTATTTTGTTTCTTTGCTCAACTACTATATTTTATTATGGAGTTCTAGCTATTGAATAATGTCTCTTTATTCCATGGTCTTCAAAAAACTCAATAAATTGATCTAACATGAATTTTCCTCCTTGATTTGATCTTAGACACTTAATCTTCAAATTGGTTTCATTCTCAACTAATGCTTTAAATGCTTTGAAATGTCTGAAAGCTTCTAATTTTCTATTTAAAAACATTACCCAAATCATACATGAAAAATTATTAATAAGAAACAAGAAATATTTCTCACCTTGAGTACTTTGAGTTCTCATAGGTCCACACAAATTATTGTGAACAAGCTCAAACATCTGAGTGGTTGAGTACTCTTTTGTTTTGAACCACCTTCTAGCTTGCTAACAAGGTTCACAAAGCATGTTGGATGGATTTGTATTCTTTAAAAGATTTATAAATTCTTGATTTTTTCTGATGTTGATAGGATTTTCAAAATTTATGTGACCCATTCTCCTATGCCATAGCCAACTTTATTCAATCTAACTCAAACATCTTTGACCTTTGATGTCTGATAACATATACAAATTATTACCTGTTCTCTAAGCATCTACAATCAACACATCGAAATATTTTTTCCTAATTTCACAACCTTCTAAATAAAACTTTAGTGTGTACCCCTAATGACACATTTGATTTACACTCAAATATTATGCTTAAGACCTTCTACATGCAAAACATTTTCAATTTTAGTTTTACCATTATCCAAACTTAGTGTACCTTTTATGGAAATTTTGATTGTAGTACTATCTTTGAATTTCATTATGCCACCATTGATCTTATTCAAGGTTATGAACTTGATTTTGTTTCTTATCATGTGCCTCAAACATCCACTATCAATGAACTATGGCTTTTCTGCATTTCTTGCATGCAAAGTTGCCTATACCAACATAAATTTTTCAGGTTGTTTCTTCTACCATGAACCTATTTGAACTTTCTTATTGATGAATGGAGCCTTTAAACTCTACTCCTTCTTGAATAACTCAAACACACTTCTACAATACTAATCTATGTGTCTGAAGTTGTTCACTTGTAACATATTATGGCCTCTTCATTAAATCTTGATAGAGGAGCAAAAGAGTTGTGGCTTCTGCTTGACTCTGCATGGCTTTCCTTCTCCTTATTTCTAAAATTGTTAGCCCTTTTTTGACATTAAATTTTATCATGACCATATCCATTACAATAAAAATAGTAACCATAAAAATAGGAACTATTTGTGTATCTTTGACCTGATTGCCTTTTGTAGCTCTATTCCTTCTAACCTTCTTTGTTTGAGATGTCCTCTATATTCTTAACTTCTTCCCTTTTTATTTCTTCTTTTGTAATAGCTTCAACATAGCTCTTTCATTTTTCCTTGTCTATGAAATTAGTGGCCTCCCCTTTCTCTTTTTCAAATCCAATACCTATTTATCTGACATTGATCTTTGATTTTCTAATATCTTATTCAACATATTAGTGTTATTCTCAAATTTTGAAGTGGTTGCTCTATCATTGATTGCTTTATTTATTTTCTAAATATCTACTTTTAAAGAAGAAATTTTAATAACATATATTTCACATTATTTACTTACTATTTTCAACTATGCTATTATATCTTATTCATTCTTATTATCTTCTTCAAAGTGTGCTTGTAGATCTTCAATTATTTCTTTTGACTCCTTTTCATTTTTATCGATCTAAAGCTTTAATATTTGATTCTTTTTTTCAAGATATTTTAACTCTTCTAAGGCACAAATTAGTTCTCCTTCTAGATTCACTTTGTCTTCATCATGTTCTTCTTCTTGATCATCTATACTTTTACTTATGTAGGCATCTTTATGTATGGCCATGAATAGAATCTCTTCTTCTTCTGAATCACTGACTCCACTATCTTTAGCTGAGCTAAGAACTTTAGAATACAAACTCTTCTTCTCAAATACCTTCTTGAATTTTAATTCAAAATTATTCTTGTATGTAGACTTTCCTTCTTCATTGTCACCATTACCCTTATCTAGTCACTTAGCTATAAAATATACAAGCTTTCCATAATTAAAACATTTGAAAGGTAATTTTCCTTGATATTTATCTATGCCCTTTTTTGGCTTGTGAATAAGTAGAGATCCATTTTCATCTTCATCATCACTATAACTGTCACTTGATTCTTGAATATTAGCCTTCTCTTTCTTTGATGTCTTGAAAGCAGCTTCTCTCTTAGAGGGTTTCTCTTGTTCGGTCGACATCTCATATGTTATAAGAATACCATGTAGCTCATCCATCTTTAGCTTGGCTATATTATTCATCTCTTCAATTCCCAATACTTTTGCATCATATCTCAATGGTAGAGATCTCAAAAAAAATTGAACCATAATTGATTCTTCTAACTTTTCTCCAAGACCTTAAATCTGATTAACTATTTGATCAACTAGTAAAAGATAACTTTCTATATTTTCTTCCTCTTCTATCTTCAAACTTTCAAACTATCTTCTGAAAGTTTGAAGCTTGGCTTGCTAAACCTTTCTATCACCTTTGTAAATATTCTCAAGTTTTACCTAAGTTTCATGAGACAATTTACATCGCATAACTTCAACAAATGTTCATTCACATAAACCACATAAAATAGCATTTAAATCTTTAACATTATTTTCACTTCCCTTCTTTTTTTCCAGAGTAGTTACAAGTGTCTGTGGCTCTTCATATTCCTCTACCACTACTTTTCAAATGTCATTTTTAAGG
Organism: Torreya grandis; assembly: GCA_037957365.1. Classification (NCBI taxonomy): domain Eukaryota; kingdom Viridiplantae; phylum Streptophyta; class Pinopsida; order Cupressales; family Taxaceae; genus Torreya; species Torreya grandis. Next base: position 2,679,445 of record JARHVA010002048.1, read on the forward strand.
GCCATCAAATAAGTCTTCATCCTTATGCTCCAAAAAATATAATTTGTCTCATCAAACAAAGGTGCCTTATTTATAAAAAAACCTTCATGTGATCCAAAAATCATGATTTCTCGATCTACCTTCAAGCTGTAAAACTTTTTCAAAGGAACCTACTCTAATACCAATTGTTAAGCATGAACTATACTAAGAGGGGGGTGAATCAGTATGTTATATATCTTATTTCTTAATCTAATTCCTTTTTATTTAACTACTTAACCACACATTCAAGATATGCAATAAAACTAAAACAATAATATGCACCACGAGAGAGAGAGAGAGAGAGAGAGAGAGAGAGAGAGAGAGAGAGAGCATATTTCTATGTGGAAACCCAAAGTGGTAAAAACCATGGAGAACAATCTCAAGTATATGAATGAGCACTAACTCAAATTACAAATTTTGCAAGCACCAACTTGCAGGATCACCAACCCCTTTGCCAAGCACCAACATAGCAATTATTTGTGAGAACCAATCCACATGAACACCAACCCCTTGCAAATATTTGTGAGCACCAACCCATAGGAGCACCAACCCCTCTTGTGTATAAAACACAACTATCTCTCAATGTTGCTTACTCAACAAATTATAGTACTCTAAAATATCTCCTACTTTTCTCTCTTTGAAAATAAATACAAACCATGCACTCTCTTACATATAAAAAATGGCTTTTCAAGCCTTTATTTATAGATTTCCAAATGACCTTTAACATTCACCCTTTGTGACCCGTCAATCCTCATATAAAATGGCACTAAACTTGCATGACCCTTTGTATCCTTACATTTGAAAAGTCATATGGTGAGTCTTCATAAGCAAAATCATCCTTTCCTCTTTTATCTTTATCTTGGTGACTTTTCATATTCCTCAAAGTGTCCCTTCATGGAAAAATGTGCCATACCCTCTTTTGTCTTCACATGGTGACTCTTGAAATTCCTCAAGATGACTCTTCATGAGAAAATGTGTCTCATTCCTTTTTTTCTTTTACCTCGTGACTTTTTGACTTCTCCATGGGCCCTCTTTTGACTTATATGCAACCAAAAATATATTAATTAATATTAAATAAATATTAACACACATTATCCAAGATATGAATATAAAAAACACCATTAAATGAAATGGGGCCTTTATCACCAATAATGCTAGACCTTTGAGATCAATGACAATATTTCCAATATGCTTTTGATTTTCCTATTTTCTGGGATAATTTTCTTGTTTTCTAGGATAATTTTCCTATTTTTATTTCCTATTTTCTAGGATAATTTTCTTGCTTTCATTTCCTAATTTCTAGTATGATTTTTTTGATTTTATTAGATAATTTTATTACTTTATAGAAGTGAAATTCCAATTCATGTTGTTTTGGTTTTTGCACTCTTTTATTTCCTACATTATTTTTACTTATTTTAAAACAACCCCTTGGAACACATAAAAACAAAAAAAATTAACCCTGTGTAGGAAGTGATAAGATAGTTAAAGGAGTGGCATAACATTTATGCAGAGAAAAAAAGACTCTTGAGGGATATTCCTACCAATCAAGCTATAAGTTGATACCAAGAAAAAACCACAAATACCTATAGTCACTAAGAATCTTGTTGAAGAATATATCATAAGCCAAAAGGATCTTGAACAAGAGAACACTACAAACTGAAGTAGGTAGCTTGCAGAAGTACTATTATATTTGAAAAAGGAAACAAAAGTAGAGGAAACATTAGTTGAGCTAGTAAGAAGAAACAAAGGAGAGGAACTACATGAACCAGTTACTCCAGAGACTAACATATTTATAACATTATAGCAAGGTTTTCTTGATCAAATCAAAGAAATTTCAAGAGAATATTTAGACCTTTCATCCAATAAAAAGACTAAGGATTAGCAAATAAACATTTACTATCATGTTAACCAAAGGATTGATACAAAATTTAAGGATGAGATCCTGAGTAGCTTTGGTATCCATATCACAAGAAAAGTCATCATGAATGGAGAAGGAGACTTTATGGATAACAACAGAACTCTAGATATAGTTAATATTGAATTTTCTATTCCAGATGTAATAGGTGTAACACAAATGAAAAATATCCCACCCTCAACCTTGACCAATTTTAGAGGCACATTATTAGAAGACCCAAACACATTTTTTCTCAAATTTGATATCCTCTGTAGAAGCTATGACTACAGGTAGGATGCACAAAAGTTGAAACTTTTTCTAGCTACCCTCAAAGACTCAGCACTTTGTTAGTTCATGGGAATAGGTAGTAATTTAGTTCACACTTGGGGGGACATGAAAAATAAATTTTTGACTAAGTATAAATAATATGGATGAGGAATAAATTATAGAATAAATGACATCTTCAGGATGACTCAAGAAGGAGATGAATATTTGGAAGACTATGTTGAACGGTTCATGTTTAGTGTATAGAAATTCAAGCAAAGTGCACTTGGAGAAGAGCCTTTAAAACCCATATTTTTTAAAGGAGTCAGAGAATATTATCTAGAAGCTTTAGACCTAATGAGTGGGGGAGATATCTCTCAAATAACATTCACTGAAATCAAAGAGCTGAGTAAAAATTATTCTAGGTCTGCCATAAATAAAGTCTAGGGAAATAAACTTTCACTGGTAGTTGCAAATGGCCTATCAAAATCTAAAGTTAGTAACCTATTACAAGACATAAAATAGGATATTATTAGTCACTTTGATACCCAACTAGATATTTTTCACTTAAGCTAAAATAAAGTAGCCTTACATCAAGCTTTAACCATTTATTATCTAGATTGTAAGAAAAAGAAGGTAGATTGTAGATATCACAAGGTTTTGGTTAAAGTAGCTAACATCACAGTTGAATAAATAAAAACAATAGAGATACATGTTTTAGGAGGAGATGGTGATCAATTTTTCTATGTCGCACAAATAAATCCATGGGTCTAATAACCATCTTATTCAGGTGTGGGACAAAATCCATCTTTTACAAATTTTACCTCTTTTAATTCATAATTTTCAAATACTACTCCCAATTGGAATAGTCCTTGGATGAACATCCCACCTCCTAATTCTAGTTGGAATCCAACTCAGACAAGCTACCCTACCACCTCTTGGTAGCCTCCATAAAATGTATCCCCATATTAGACACAAGTTTGGTAACCACCCCAAAGCCCACCCTTCACAAACCAATGGTAATAGCCTTGGAGACTTAATTAGCCCTAGGGAAACCCTCAAGGAGGATTCACTTCATAATAGAAACAACAATATCATGCTCTTATACCTAATACAAAAGCTGCACCCAAGCCTAGCCAGCTCCCTACCCAACCCATGCAGAATCCTATAAATAAGCTAGTGCACCCACATCAGTACTAAACTTGTTCAATACCTGACATATACAGTGAACATCAATGAAGTTTACCTACATTTAGGTAAAGTTATATCACCCCCAAAACCAATCATAATAATGGATTTAGATCACTAAACCTCAAAATATCATGTTAACCCACCTTTATCACCACAAGAACTCTCTAAACCAACAAATAAAGTTGTTGATAAAATAAACCCACCATTCTTAGAATGTCTCAATGTTCAACACCATGTAATTGAACCTGAGTTTGATTTCATGGGACAACTCAAGAATATTTGCATAAAATTTTCTCTTTTTTGAGCCATCAAGGATGTACCCATTTATTCCAAAGTTGTTAAAGACTTCTATCTATGAGAACCTAGAAGGAAGAAGAAAGATATCAATATTGTGCATGTGATTGGCTAGATGGTAGACATCATGTTGAGAAACACCCTACCAAAGAAATATTTAGATCTAGGATGCCTAGTAGTAACAGTTTAGGTCCATGATCAATAGATATCCAATACATTGATAGACATAGGGGCTAATAGTAATGTAATAACAACTGAAACCATGCACAAATTATAGATAAATATTATTTTTCCCACATTTACAATGCTACAAATGGCTGATAGGTCTATAGTTCAACCAAAATAAATCATTGAAGACCTTATCATTACTATAGATTTTTTAGAGTATCCTACAAATTTCATTGTGTTGCAACCTAAGTCTAATTTGGATGGATACCCTCTTATCTTAGGATGACTTTGGCTTGACATAACTAATGCCTTCATCAGCTATAGATTAGGTAACATGATGATATCCAATGGAAACCACACTAATAATTTGGTCCTTTATCTACATCAAAAAAGAGTGTCAACTAATCAGACAACCATAACATAAGATGAATCTAGCTCTTAGAGAAATAATTAAAGTGGAATTATAAAAACCCCTAACTACTGGATTTATATATCCCATCTTGGATAGTGAATGGGTTTCACCATTGGTAATTTTACACAAAAAAAATGGTGAATAGCACGTATGCATAGATTACAGGGAACTTAACACATCAACCAAAAAGGATCACTTTTCTCTACCCTTCATTGATCAAGTGTTGGACACACTCATAGGAAAGATATATTTTGCCTTTCTAGATGGCTTCAGTGGTTACAACCAAATTAAAATCATTCTTGAGGACCAAGAAAAGACCACTTTTACTTATTCTTAGGGTACTTATGCTTATGTTATATTACCCTTTGTGTTGTGTAATGCTCCTACAACATTTTAGAGGGTTGCCCTGAGTATTTTTATAGATATGGCCAATGAATGTGTAGAAATCTATATGAATGACTTCACTATTTATGGAGAAACATTTGATGAGTGCCTCAAGAACCTAGAGAAAGTGCTATAATGCTATCAGGAGCACCATCTATCTCTCAATCACAAGAAATGCTACATGATTATGACAGAAGGCATTATCTTAGGCCACCACGTATTTCTTAAAGGAATTAATGTTGACCCTAAAAAAATTAGAATCATAAAAAGCCTACTTATTCCTCATAAAAAAAAGATGTTAGAAGTTTTTTAGGACATGCTAGTTACTACAAGATATTTATCAATAATTTTAGCAAGGTAACAACACCATTGTTCACTCTTCTAACTAAAGATTCTAAATTTATATGTTCACTCTTCTAACTAAAGATGCTAAATTTATATGGACTCTTGCTTGTGATAGAACCTTCAAACAATTGAAAGAATTATTAAACACCACCCCTATTCTACATGGTCTTGATTGGAAGCTTCCCTTCCATATTCACATAGATGCTTCAGATGCTACCCTAAGAGTTGTGATAGGCCAAAAACAAGAAGCACTCAATTATGCCATATATTTTGTAAGTAAGAACTTACAGGTAGTAGAATTAAATTACATAGTTATTGAAAAAGAGTTCTTAGTATTAGTTTATACTATCAACAAGTTTCATCACTACATCATAGGGCATTAGGTTTTTATTCATATAGACCATGTAGCCATTTGGTACCTTATGAACAAACTAGTTGCTCTAGCTAGAGTGATAAGATGGTTTCTCTTATTACAAGAATTTGATATCACCATTGTAGATAATCCTAGTAGGAATAATGTCATGGTTGATTTCTTATCACACCTACAATTATCTAAAGAAGATACCATAGTGGATGACTCATTTTTAGATGAGCACCTATTCTCCCTCACATTTACCATACCTTGGTATGCTGATATTGTTAACTACCTTATAACAGGGCTAATTCCATAGCACTTCCTTCCTAAATAAAGAAGATCTTTGATTTAGAAAAGTGACAGATATTCATGGTTGTCTAGATTTCTTTTCTATACTAAGCTTAAACTCCATCATCAGAAGATGTCTCAGAGAATATGAAGTTCCATATATCCTCAAAGCTTACCATGATGAACCCTATGGAGGACACTTTGCAGCTAATCATACAATAGTAAAAATCTTGAATATAGAATACTATTGACCCTCACTCCATAAAGATTTAATAAGGTATATTTCTCATTGTGATAGATGTCAGTGTATGGGAAGACCCACATGTTTAGATGGCATACCTTTGTAGCTTCAAATGGTGCTTGAACCATTTGAAAAAAGAATCCTAAACTTTGTAGGGCCTTTTGATCTAAAATCTAACAATAAAGAGTACATCCTTATATGTACTGACTATGTCACTAAATGGGTGGAAGTAAAGGTTCTTACGCATGTCATGGATGAGAAGATGGAAATCTTCCTCTATGAATAAATATTCATAAGATATGGTGTTCCATGAGAAATAGTCATTGATCAAAGACCCCAATTCACTACTACCTTAATTATAGCTTTAGCCCAACAATATGAGATTAGACATAAAAAATCAAATCCATATCATCCACAGTCTAATGAATAGGTGGAAGTCACCAACAAGGAGTTAGAAAATATTTTGAGAAAGACTGTTAATATGTCTCATAAGGATTGGAAGGCTAGACTTCTTAAAACTATGTGGGCTTATAGAATCACATAGAAGATCACTACAAGCTTCACCCCATATGATTTGGTCTATGGGAAGAAACCTATCTTTCCAATTGAATTTGAGCACAAGACCTTATGAATAGCACTAGAACTTGGGATGGATATATCTAAAGAATAGAAAGAAAGGCTTTTGAAATTGAATGCTTTAGATGAATATAGACGACATACATTATAAAACATAGAGCTTGTATAGTAGTAGTGGATTGGATGGCATAATAGGTACATTAAGACCAGGCAATTCAATGTAGGAGATTTGGCTTTTCTTTTTTACTCCAAATACCAAGATCACAAGGGCAAACTCTAGACCAAATGGCTTGGTCTTTTTGAGATTGAGCATATTTATGTCAATGGAGTAGTGCAACTCCAAACCATTGATCTAATAAGATTATATCTACTGGTCAATGGCCATAGACTAAAGTTATATAAAAATTGAATCACTTAGGAGGAGTTTACCAAACACATACACAAGCAATTACAAGATGGATACAATGATGTATTGGATAGGCATGATGTCTCACCAGACAAAGGGAGCACCAGCCAACACTCAAATGAAGAAGGCAAGGAGGACATCCTAGCCCTCCTCTAGTATGATGAATGAAACCTTCACTTGGTCCTTGATAGTCACCCCTTTAGGTGCCTTGGCAAGGACCTTGAATAAGCATTCTACTGTAAGCAACAACTAAAGTAAAAAAAAAAACATCCAACAATGAAAACCCATTTTTGAGTGTTGTTGGCAGATTTTGGGTAGAAAACCAACCTATTGGCTACCCAAAACAATAAAATGGGCCTAAATAGAAAACCATCTTGCTAGCTATTTAGTGGTAAAAAAAGGAAAGAAAATAAGAAAGGAAAAAAGGCAATCATTTTGAGCACAACTATCTAGTTACTATAGGAAATTATGTAGCTATTATAGGCACCTTTTCTATAGTTGGGCATCACTTTGAAGCCTACTATGGGCTCCACCTATAGCTGGTATAAGTACCTCCCAATGCCTATTTTCACCTTTCTAGTGCATACAGGTTAGATCCTCCTAAACTCTAAGTTATGGCTTGGTTATTGGCTTTTGAGCAATGCATGGAAGTCGTCAGACAACCTTGTAGAGGAGTGAAGGAGTATTTGACCACCAAAGTCAAACCTCTTACTCAGAATTACCCCTAAATAATACATTAAAGAGAAACATAAACAACAAACACTTTCAATCTCTATTTGGAGTGTTGCAAACCAGAATTTATGTCTATAGGGACACACATGACTCCCTTTCAGTTTTAGGTCATTTCATGAAGGTAATTTTAGTATGTTAAATAGTGAGATCTCAAATTTATTTATCACATAGTCCCTATTTTTTAAGATCCTAATGATCCTTAAAAGACACATCCACCAAGCACAAAACCTATAGGGCATAAGACAACACAAAGGCAATTATCAGTAGGCTCATGCAAAAGATCACACAAAAGTAAAACCCTCAACTACCCTCTTCTATGGTCATATAGCACATGACTTGGATCATCCAGCTCTTAAATAACCACCTTGTGGTAGGAGAGTAATAATCTCTCATCCAAGTTAATACCACTATTCTATTTCTATGCAGGTGAGTTGAGGTAAATATTGAAGCCTAAAATCCAGTGATCTCATAATTATTCAAAAAGGGCCCACTTTAATGTAGTTTCAACTACCATCCCAATTATTTTATTTTATCACTCACTCACATGCAAACACTCGCATGCCAACACACACATTAAAACCCTTGACATCACCCCTAATAGACCATTAATAAAAAGTTACACCATATATTTTAATCATTAAAAAATATTCATTATTTTAATATAGCATACATGATATTAATAAAGCATATTCAATCATGAGTCATGTCATTAATTTCAACTCCCCTATAAACCCACACTTATACCCCTAATTATGACCCCATTCTATCCTTTCTTTCCTATTCACTCCATGTCACCTAAGACCATGTGACAGCTCAAGTTGGGGGGAGGATGTTATGAGTGATAATACCTTGCACTACAGGAACCATACATCTAGGATTAGACACCATAATAATGCCATAATATCCTATATTGAAATTAATCAATTTCATTGATTTCTTCTTTCAAGTATAACCATTCACATAAAACTACAACATACCATAACTTGAAACCATGTAACTTGTAACCACACATCTTCCATTATTAAACAAACCCTACTTTGCTACAACTAGATTTTCATAAGCCAAAAAAGAGTGTGTTTCCACTTATTGGTTGAAAGGATTGACATATAATTTGAACTTAGCAAGATAGGAGGCTCATTTGTGAGGATAGAACCCATGAATCATAGGCAACTTTAGAGAGACCAAGCCAGCTAGGCTATCTTTAATATATCTAGTTGGACCATTTATTTTGAGAAGTTATAACATTTCTCAAAACCTCTTGCTAGAGAATTTGTAGGATCCTTTAATAGATACCAAGATACTATATATGGCATCATATTCCCAGTCACTGAAGAATTGGTGAGCTAGGCAATTGGGCTACCAAGTATAGGAGAAAATTAACAAGACAAACCCAATGGCCAAGAAGCTAGACAACATTTTCATCAGGAGAATGAAAGATTGGTACTGAATAAAGGTGGTATGGAGAGACTTAGCTTACCTATATCATGGAGAGAGATAGCATCATACATCATTAGGTACATTACTTATGAAGGAAGTTATTCCCTAATTTATACCCTCTAGTTTAAATTTTTGAATCACTTAAGGCATAACAGAACCAATAATGTTCTAAATTTCTTATGGAATATTTTAAAAAGTATGTCCAAAGAGTACCAAAAAGGTATTGAAATATCCCTATCCCATCATTACCTAATATGATTGATAATTAAACAAGGAGTAAACTTTATCAGATGTGATCTAAGTTGGGAGTAATTTCTAGCCCTAGGGATTAATGAACCTCAACAAGAAGAGGGTAATAATGAGAATGAATCTCCTAAGGAGTAGGCCCAATATAGTATACAAGAATTTTTTGTGGGTACTAGTGTTATTGGTTAGCTCGTAGCTATTGAGGGTCTATATAAAACTACTACAAGCAAAAAAAAGAGAAGGAAACTAGTCCTACCTCCTAACATATAAGAGGAAAGTCACATTAGCATATTCCTTCTCCAACTATATCCTCACCATAGATTGATTCCTCCACCATGGCTCCTTCATGATAGGAGGAAGTTATTCTATCAACTACTACACAAGAAGAATAAGTGCCATCAGTCATCTCTCTTGAAAAGAAAATGAAAACTAAAGAAAAGGAACCCATTATATCAAGAACAAGGAGACCTCCTCTTAGGATATCTCAAAGAATTAATAAATAAAATATCATTACAGTCTCGTTAACCATATCTATCAATGATGATGAAAAACTAAAGAAATATCCTAGAGTTTGGAAGACCCTCGATGGGTTTAAAATTGAAGTATGGTCTACTCATGAGGAATCTACCAAGGTAAAAAAAGAATAGTCACCTCAACCATCTAGATTCACTAAGGAGGACATTGATCTCCTTAGAGACATTGGGTATATAGAAGAGGAATTGAGAATGGAATATTAGAATCTAGTAAAAGAGGAATTAGTTGAAGAAAAGACCATGGAAAAGAATTAGAACAAGAAATACTTCCTCATACCCAAGAGTTCTAGACATTAGAATAAGCTTTGAAGGAAATATACAGACTGAGGAATGAGATAACAGAATTGAAAGGTAAGAGAGACATTGAAACACTTTTAAGGGCAGCATAATTTGTATAACCTTCCATGGATAGAGAAAAGTTATTAGAGGAACCTACTGCAACTTCATTCACCTTGGCTATAGAAGCACTTACAGTAGATTATACTCTAGCTTTGGTACCATTTTACACTAGATTACCTCACCCATTACCCACTACAAAAACACCTAAAATAGAAGAAGTTATTGATGTGGATTTTTTAGCTACTAGGCTAGTAGAGACTAATGATATTTTGATTTTTTTGAAAGATAAATTTAGTGATAATGAATCTTACGACAAGGAATTGGTGTATAGAGTCAAGGGATATGTTGAATCAAAGGAAAAACATGATGACTTACAAGAAAAATTAGAAATTTTTGAATGTAAGATCAGTCATCTGAAGGAAAAGATTGGTAAAATGAATGAAACCATTAAACTATTGATGGAGTGCAGACCACCTTCTAAGGTGTATGCTATGTGCTTGAAAGAGAGATGGCTTAAATTCAGATATGATAGGATCTATAATGATCAATATTATATGGTTTGTGACCCCAAGTATTTATTTAAATAATATAGACATGATGATCCTGACCTCTAAGCTCAGTTAAATGAGTTTTGCATCCACCAATATATTGTACCTAGTGATACAAAATGGAATCCAAACATCTATTTGGAGGATGTCTTGGTAAATGCATTTTATTCATATGTTTTGAATTAAATAGGAAGAAGGAAAAAAAAGGAAGAATATCAAGAAAAAGAAAAAGAAACTACCCTAATGATCAGGGGTGAATCAAGAAATCTAGATGTTGTAATAGATGAATAGATCTCCTTCATGAACACAGACACTTTGTAGAAATGGGTTATCAAAAAATAGGTAGAAATTTAGAATCATTATTTGAGTCTTATGGAAGGAGATGGAAAGCAAATTTTTGCTTCTTGTTCTCACAGATGGGTAGAATTCTTAGATGATTTAAAAATAAAGGAAACTTACTCTCCTTATAACCTTAGGGAGGCCATCCATAAAGTATACTTATATATTGAGCTTATTAGAAAGTGGAGGATACAATGGTTGGGGTTGATGTTTCAACCCCCTATATTTTGGTTCCCAATTTTTGATTGGAATGGAAATGTTCTAGTTGATAGAGACATAGAGAAGAAAAGATGGGAACACATTGAGAATGCTAAAGGTTTCTACATCTTTAAAGGGTTAGGATACCTTGAAGCCCTAGACTTTAGGAAATTTTTTGGTTTCAAAATGCAGCCAAGGCTTGCTCAAGGTTGAGAAAAAGGTTAAGTAGGGGGTTGTGATGAGGCCACCAATTTCTTCTTTTTATAGCCTCATCCATACCTAGTATATATATTTTTCCATGTAAACCCCATAACTATCTGTGACTTATGCAAATGAATGAATGAATTTATGATTTTGTATGTGCATTAATATATGTGTGTGTATTATGGATTATTGATGATTATTCATTGATTATATTATACTTTTGTAACTTTATTTAATAAGCATTTGAATCATAATGTAAGGCTACAAGATCTTGTTAGGGAATAACACTTATAGGCTGCCTACAATAACTGTAGGCTTTACCTACAAGTTGCTTATAACCAATATAGAGTGCCTATAGAAACTATATGCTTCACAAATAGGTTGCCTATACCCACTATAGAATGCCTAAATTAACTATAGGATTCACCTATAGGTTTCCTATAGCCACTACAGAGTGTTTGTAGCAATTTTAGGCTTCACCTATAAGTTTCTCACGACCACTATGCAAAATAGATCTATTGTTATGATCACATTTTAAAGACACATCCAGTTGTTTTGAAAATCGAATGGATGATTGGAAAGGATAATAGTTTTTTTATAGACTCCCTAAATATAAGGAAATTTGTATGTGCTACCAAAGATGAGAAAGACAAGGATAATGGTAAAGAGAAAAAGAAATAAAATATAAAAATAGTATACCTTGTCCTTAACCTAGTCAAGCCTAAAACAAGTAACTTTGATTACCAACCACTTAAAGGTTGATTGGGATAATTTATAAAGTATTTGTATTCTTATTAGTTTGGTGTCTTTGATTAAAAGTTAATAAACTACCTTTTGTATTTAATGGTAGAACCTAGATTAGATTAGGAGTTAGTTAATTGGATAGATAATAGTAGAAGTATTGTAACTATAGCAATTGCATTCAAAATATTGTAATCTTCTATAGAAATCTTTAATTACCATACAATTGAGTAATGATAAAGTTGATTTTGTAATAATTTTGTGAATTCTCTCAGAGAAAGATTAGAGCTCAGTTCTAAACAAGGAAGGGCCCCCTCGAAAGGAGTTGTAGTGAAGATCCTAACCCTCTTTAGTTTTAGTGTGTTGTGTAAGTTGATTTTATTATTAGTTTGATTATATAGGTGTGATTCATAAGTGTGAAGTAGTTTTGTAGTTCTGTCATAATAGTTTCATAATATAATTGTCTAGTGAATTCAACATAAGTTCATTGTACTACAACTAGAAAAGTAATTTGATTTTTGAATCAATGATGTATATATAGTGCTGACATCCTTAAAAAGTGTACGCACCCTGGGTTGATAATTAATGTTAATCATACTCAAGAATCTAGCAATCACTAGGTAATTAGTCTACACAACACCATTGGTTATGAAATTTTATCATTTATGGATGGTTTTTCATAATATATTCAAATCAAGATTTACCATGTAGACCAATAAAAACATCATTTATCACACCATGGGACACTTCTTGTTATATTGTCATGTAATGATTAAAGAATACATGAGATACTTACTAGAGAGCTATGACACACATTTTCCATGACTACATACATAATATTTTAGAAGATTATGTAGATAAATTACTTACCAAATCAAAACATTGACAAGATCATGATATCGATATATGGCAGATATTTGGGAGACTATGAAAATTTAGTATGCATCTAAATCTAAAAAAGTGTGTATTTGGAGTTGTATAAATAAATTTACTCAGTTACATCATATCTCAACAAGGCATTGAAGTAGATCCCAAATATATCATCGATATGATTCTTCTAATAGGATTGAAGTAAATATGGTCCCTCCAATGAAAGATTCAAGCAATAAGATGGTTTGTAATTTAGTTGGATAATAAGACACAATTTTCACATGTTTATTTAATAAAGATACAACATTCAAATAGGATTCTAGTTATTAACAATTTTTTAATGCAATTAAAACTATATTCAACCAATCCACCTATTTTCATGTCATCAATACCAAAGAGGACCTTCTATTATACATATTGATTACAGAGCACACCTTAGGAGATTTACTGACACAATATGATGATGATCATAAAAAAAACATCATTTAATACATCGGCCACACATTAGTCAATTATGATAAAATTACAATACCATGGAGGAATTATGTTTAGATGTTATGTTCACAACATAGAAACTATGAAATTATATGCTTAATAATGAGAAACAAGTTATCACAAAGGTAAATCCATTTAATTTTGTTATGTCCAAGTCACATTTATCAAGATACATCTCCAAATGGGTAATGTTACTCATGGAATTTGACTTAAAATTTTTATCTCAAAAATTAGTAAAAGGATAAATTATTGCATATCATCTAGCAACAACTTTGTTATTAGATACATCACCAATTAATGATGATTTTCTTGATTGCCTCTCTATATATTATATTGATAATGATACATGGACCATGTACTTAGATTGATCCAAGTGGTCTATCACTACAAGAGTATGGATATTTTACATTAATTTTTTAAGATCAGCCAATCTCATTCACCTTTTGCTTGGGATTTACATGTACAAATAGTATAGCAAAATGTGAGGCTTAAATACTAGGTTTATTTACTACATGCACACTACAAATAAAATATATAAAACCATTTTCAATTATTTATTTGTGGTTAATAAAGTTTTATATATTTATCAAACTACATAATAAAATTTAATCCCATATGAAAAAATGGTGCAATGTTTAATGACGCACTTCGCAACATTTTCAATAGAAAGCATACCCCACAAATATAATAGGCATGTAAATATAATGACTAGTGATAATTCCATGATTCAAATGGCTAGATTATATATATGAGGTATTGGTTAGTATTTGATCATCATATTGTGAATTATGCTCTTATTGTTGTGAAATTTTCCCCCTAAAAGTGGCTTGGTCATATTTATCAAGTATTCTACTCTTTTGTAAATTATAGTTGTGGATGTACTTATTATGCTCATATTTTACTGATATATTATTCCATTGGTGTGGATTATCTAATTAATTTCATTACAAGTGGTATCAAAGCTTTGATTCAGATAATTTTTTATGGTGTAGTTTTTTAGATCTATCATAGTTGTTATCACAAGAGCTAAATGATAAAAACATAACTTATGATCTGGGAAGAATTTTTTTTTTCATCACCATATTATTATTTACTTTTATTTTAATTTTTTTAAGTCTAAAAAAATTATACACCCTTTCAAAAATTATAATTCATTAAATTCATCTTGGCAAGATGATCACAATGGTATAATCCTCCAGTATAGTTTTTTTAGGCCTGAACCCTAAACCCTAGGGTTTGTACATGGTTAGTCCAAACCCTCATAAATGTGGTAAATTAAAGGACACTATAATAAAAAAATCCTTTCAAGGAGTACATGGAATCTAAAACTTTGGAGTTTGGGGTTTTCGGGTTGGTTTACTAACTTCAGTCAGATATGTAAAGCATGGGGAAGAAAGACATTCTCAATGTGGTAAAAGGGGACATGGATGATGTGAAGTCTCAATTGGAAACTATTAATGGGACATTGAAAACTCTTTCAACTTATATTTTTAATCCAAATAATCCTCCATCATTATATTTGAGTTCTCCCAATTATAAAAATTAAAATTAAAATACTAGATCAAAGATTATGCTGTCAAAAATGGAAGTGTACAAGTTTGATGGTAAGTATCCAGTCACTTGGATCAATCAAATGGAAAATTTATTTGATCTAAATCAGACCCCACATTCTTAGGAGGTGATCATGGAATATTTTTATCTATAACCTAAGAATTCCATTTAGCACAGGTGGTTGTGTGCTCAAAATAAAAAGAATGGCCTTTCTATTACTTGATCAATGTTTACTAATGAGTTTTAAATGTACTATCACAATAGCATCATATAAAACTAATTTAGTTATATAATTTACAACACACAAGGCCTAAAAAGTGTTATATTTAACAATTTTAAAATCTATCTTTACACATGGATGACATCAATGAGGATAAAATGAATGACATGTTCTTGGGTGGGCTCAAGGATAACATCCAACTTGAAGTTCACATGTTTAATCCAAGTTTAGTATCTGAATCCATAGTCTTCATGTGTAAGGTAGAGGAAATATATTTGATCAAATGAATGGATTTCACTAATGGCCAAGAATATAATTTCCATCAAATTATTTTCTTAGCCTACCTGATTTACCCCTTAGCATATTAAAGAGAAACAAGCAAAAGGGTTATGTTTCAGTTGTGATATCAAGTGGAGAAAAGGACATAAATGCGTTGATAATAATTTTTTCTACATTTAAAGATCCAATTAAGATGAAAAATATGATGATGCCCCAAGTGAAGGTGAGGAAGATACAAAGGAGCAATCATAAGATTCTCAACCTACTATATAATACCATGAACTTTTAGGTATTACCACTCCTCAGACCTTTAATGTTATGGGTTTCCTCAAGAAACAAAAGGTGATAATGTTGATTAACATAGGGAGTACACATAACTTTGTCAATAATAAGTTGGCTACTCATTTGAACTATTTTATTTACCCAACTATAGAATTTTAGGTCATTATTATAGATGGTGGCACAATAAATTGTTATGATAAATACCATAGTATTAATATTGTTATGGGAGATAACATGTTAGATTATCCTATGTTTTTTATTCATATGGATGGGGCATTTTTTTTTTGGGGAGTCCAATGGATCACAACCTTGTACACAATAGAGATGAATTTCTCTATAATTTATTAGTTCCCATCTAATGAATAAGATTCTCAAGAAAATAACTAAAATATTTGTAGAAAAATTATTTTCCATAGAATTAAACTAACAAATGCATATACACATCCTAATCTATAGATGATTATTGATGACTACCTAGTTGTTTTTGGTGCCATGTCAAAAGGACTGCCACTAAGAAGAGAAAATGATCATTCTATTTGACTACTTCTAAGGAATTAACCACAAAACATCAAACCATATAGATATCCATATGCCAAGAAGAGTGAAATTAAAAATATGGTACATGAGATGTTGAAGGTAGGTATTATTATACATAACCAAAGTGAATATGTATCCTTAATGGTCACAGTGTGTAATAAGGATGGCACTTACAAGACATGCATATATTATGGATAACTCAATAATCACACCATCAAAGATATGTTACCAATTCTAGTAATTTATTATTTATTAGATGACAAACATGGTGTTGTTTATTTTACAAAACTAGATATTTAATTTGGATACCATAAAACATGGATTAAAGATGAGGATATCCCTAAAATAGATTTTATAACTCATAAATGCCATTATGAGTTTTTTGTCATGCCTTTTGGTCTCATAAGTGTACCATATACATTTTAGAGTTTGATGAATAATGTATTTATGCCTTTTTTGAGGAATTTTGTGTTGTTGGTTTTTTATGACATCCTAATATACAACAAAACATGGTAAGAACATTTGAAGCATGTGCTTAGTTCTATAATAACATCAAATTTATGAAAAACCTTCAAAACATGATTTTAGAGTCCAATATGTGGAGTACTTAGGTCATATCATTTCACATGGATTCAAATTAGACCCTAATAATATCATAGCTATGATGGAGTGGCAATTACTAAAAACCCTCAAGAATCTCTAAGGCCTTTTGGGGCTAACAAATTATTATCATAGATTTTGTGAAAACTTATTATAGCATAACAACATCACTCATAACTTTGTTGAAAGGATCCTACAATTAAAAAAAATAGATACCAAGACATTTTAGAAGTTTAAGGAGGCTATGTGCACTAGTCTAATTTTGGATACCCCTGATTTTTCTTAAAAAATTATTATTGAATGTGAAACATCAAGATATGGCATGGGGGCAATACTTATGCAAGAAGAAAGACCCATTTCATTTTATAGTCATCAAATCAAGGATAAAAATAGTTTAAATCCAATATATGAGAAAGATATGTTGTTTATTATTAATGCAATCAAGTAATAAAGACCTTATCTGATGGGTAGACACTTTAGGTAAATACTAATCATGATAGTCTAAAATATTTTTATAATAGCAATTTTTATTGGAATAAAATAAAAAATGAGTGACTATAATTTTGGGATATGACTTTTAAATCATATATAAGAAAGGAAAAGAGAATGTTGTAATAAATGCACTATCCAAGAAGGATGAACTCATTGAGGCATTTTTATGTACAATGACTATTTTGTAGGCATATTGGTTAAAAGAGGTAAGATCAAAATTGGAGAATGACAAATATACAAAAGTTCTTATTCAAAATATCCAACATAGTTTTGATTTTTCTAACAAATTTGAGTGGAAATGGAATGTATTATGGTATAAATATTGATTATACCTATATAATAATTATATCTGTTGGCCAATTTTGTCCCACATGCCAAGTTTTTTCTTGGATCAAATAGATGAGCAAAGTTCTTATTTGAGTGAATGATAAAATGACTTATGAAAGATTTGAAAGACCAAACTATCACAAGACATCATACAAAAATGAACAAGTCAACTTGGTTACATGTTTGATAAGTTCACTTAGAAGGTCGACCAGAGCTAAAAAAATGAATAGACATAAAGTTCTTCATGCCAAGATCATGCTCTACAAATTTCATGTCTTGATGAGATTGCTATCTCAAGATATAAAGCTTCAAAATTATACTTGAATAATGAAATAGGCACATAGATGTCAAGTTTAAGCTTCATTAAATAGCTATTTAAATTAAAATTATCCTAGGTTTAATGTAGAGCTTATAAGTGTCCAAATCTTAGAAACTAAGATCAAATTTAAAAATGAGTTGGAAACCAAACATGTTAGTGGGTCCCGAAGATCCAATGGCATGCATTCAATCATATATTAAAGATCAATGGTGAGCATTCAATCAAAAGGTTAGAGTAAGTGAGAAGCTGACAAGTGGTAAGATCTCAAGTGTCTAGATAGAGATATAATGGTGTATAGTGACTGACAAGGTCAGTGGGTCTATGTAAATAAATGATGAGCATGCAATCATAAAAAGCACATCTAATGGTGAGAGATGATTCAACAAGTCAATGGATCTCAAAGGCTAATGATAAGCTACCAAGTGTCTTGACTATGTTAATCTAGTAGAAGATATATAGCTCATGATCATTTATGTAAAAATAGATCTACTTTACATGAGAGGTTAAAGAGTCAACAAGATCCTATGAAGCAAATGAGGAGATGACATTTGGCACAATATGGGAAGCCTAGATCAAGAACGATGGTCAAAAATGAAGGTCAAAGGTGTTATAATCTTGAAGGCTCAAATTAAGATTAATGGCTAGAATTAAAAGTTGAAGTTGGGAGTTGTCAAGTAAAGGTCAAAATATAATTTCAAGTCAAACTAGGGCAAGTTTTTAGAGGTAAGATATTGCCATTGGATCTTAGTTGAAAACCATTGAGAAAGCATATTTACATAGTTAGGGTTTGTCAACAATAAAGTTTTGATGCCATGAACCTCTGGTTAGAATATTTGGAACATACAGGGTCCATACTTTGGGGTTGCGGTATTGTTTCACAACTATAATCTTTGATCTTTAAAGAAGGATCTATGCATATAATGATTTATCAGTTCATACAAGATTTAGAGGTAGGATAGGTCTATTTTAGACCTAACATATAGATCAAAAAGGAAGCTATGTGATCTATAGGTCTACATCGATATAATAGCTATAGGAAAACTAATAAATGAGATTGTTTTTTAATCTATAGAAGAGATATATGCTTCGATATTGAAATGGGATAAATATATGATTAATGAAAGAGTGTCTCATATTTTTATATGGTTATAGATATGAAAAATAACCATTTAAAGTAGACATAGTGATGGCCCTATAAATCCCAAGTGTATGAGGGCTTTATCCTTATAGCATGAAGCAACTAAAGATGGCATGGAGGATCAAAACAAAGAGAGATGGTGGTTGGAAAAGTAGTTGGAGAATCGATTATATTTAGAATCATAAAGATCATTTCTCCAACAAACTTATTCATGACTCACCATGAAAAGTAGACTCTTGTCCTCTAGTGGATCTCTCAATAAATGAGAAAGCTTTAAGATTATTAGAGAAAATGAAGGTTAGCTTGTTTACAAAAGATTAGTCTTAATTGGAAGAAGGAATGCATACATAAAACAATAAATGAACTACCACCACATTCTTCATCATTAATTATTCCTTATCCATTATCCCATGCATGTTCACCATCTCTCTCATTTGCATTATGTTATATAAATAGGCTTCTAAGCCTTAGAATTGATCCCTCTCTTGGTCATGACTAGACTCTATCAAGATTGATATTTGTAACCTCTTAAGATGAATATAAGACTAATTTCAGATATCATTGTTCTAGTATAGTGTGCCAATGTTAGTTTTATTTACATATGTGGTAGAAATATATCCCTTACCAAGTCTTAATCTCACTTAGCTACTGATTATCTTATTATGCAGGTCATGTTTAGTGTTTAATTTCATTTGATTGAAGATAGTATGTGGATACATTAACTGGTTAGTGTTATGAAATAAGCCTCTCCATTACTTCCCTCAGGTTTTGATCACATGGTAAACCTCTACATGAAATATTGATGCATAACAAGTATTTGAAGTTGTAGATTCAGTCTTTTGCTTATCTCATTAGTGTTTTTTGAAGTTCAAAAAGAGTGGATGAGCAATCAATTTAGGTGCATCACCAACATTAGCTTAGATTTCCCTTCAGTTATCTCTCTCTCCTTTTTCACCCTAGCAATTAGTAGTTTTTAGAGGAAATGAGCTAAGTGATACATCAAAGGAGTTAGCCTCATTAGAAATCCTATAGGTCTAACCCAAGATTAGGTAACCCACAATCTAGGGTCATTCCCATGTTGGACTAGGTTTGAGAGTAGGACTTGAACACTTCTACTTTCAACTAGGGTGTAATATAGAACCTCCAACAATATCCTTAAGCATAAGATCCTTAATGAGATTCATGCATCTCTAATAAGGCATTCAATATTTTTTTAAACCTATAATAGAATCAAGAAGGATTTATTTTAGGAAGGAATCGAGGGGAATATACAAAAATTTGTGACTAAATATATGGTGTGTCAATGAATAAGGGTGAAATAATTAAGACACTAGGTCTTATGTAGCCTTTATCCATTCCTAAACAAAGGTGAGAGTAGGTTTCTATGGATTTAATTACAATGTTATTGAGTTTTAAAGGTAAAAATGTCATCATGGTAATTATGGACAGGCTTACAAAATATGTTCATTTTTTCTCCTTCTCACAGCCATTTATGGCTAGTACACTAGCTAATTATTTTATAGATATAGTTCAAAAGTTGCATAGTACTCTCAAAATCATTGTAAGTGATCATGATCCCATCTTTACTAGAAATTTTTGAACTAATTTATTTTCATGTTTGGTTACTCATTTGTCTCATATATCATCATATCATCCTCAATATGATGGGTAAACAAAGGTGGTCAAAAAATTCTTAGAAGGGTATATACTTTGTTTTGATCAAATAAACAAGAATGGTGGGTTCATTATCTACCACTTGCAGAATGCTCTTACAAAATGTCTCCATTTGTGGCACTTTTTGGTTATCAACCTCTAACTTAATCCTTGAAGGAGAAGCCTAATATTTGAGTTGTTTAAGAATGAATTCAACATCAATAGGAGTTACTAGATAGTTTTAAAGAGAATTTGGAAATGGCATAGAATAGAATGAAGCAGTAAGTGAATCAACGCCATAGTGAGATGAATTTTAACATGGGTGATTAGGTATTTTTATGATTGCAACCATATAAGGACATATCTTTGAAGTAATATAAAAAATATAAAAAACTTTTTCTTAAGTATTATAACCCTTATAAGATCCTACAGAAATTGATAGTGTTGTATATAAGTTGGAGCTAACTCAGTCCACTTGCATAAATATTGTATTTTGTGTATCTTTCCTAAAGATGGTAATTATCCAAATAATTTATTCCTAGATTGAATTACCTAAACTAGATGAATAATGTTGAGTCATTCTAGAACTTAATAAGATCCTTCACACACACACACACTAAAAATCTAAAAATAAGAGATATTATGGAGTATTTGATCAAGTGGAAGAATCTTAACCATGAAGATGCAACATGAGAGGATGATGATTCCCTCCAACAATGTCTATATTTGTTCAACATTGATGAAAACTTTAATTTTAAGTGGAGGAAAATGCTACACCCTTAGCCTATAGTGTGTCTATGGACATGTGTGGTTGAATTTTGGCTTAGATAACCTTTCATATTATCTTGTCATGTTTCTCTATGTTCTTATATTTTTTTTTATTAATGGAAAAATAGGGTTTTGAGAGGGAACCTACCCAAATAAAAAGATATGCAGACTAGGTCATAAAGACTATATATAACATAAAGTCTACATAAAAAGAATAACAAAAAAAGAATAAACTATATTATTAGTAGTGTAAGCCTATGGAATAATTATTACTTAAATAGAGTATATATAGGAGGTAGTAGTTAGTATTTTATCATCATATTATGAATTCTGATCTTATTTCATTTTTTGGAGGGTTCCCCCTTGAAGTGTCTCAATCATATTTATCAATTATTTTACTCTTTCATAAATTATTGGTGTGGATCTGCTTATGCTGCTCATATTTATACAATATGTTATTCCATTATTGTGTATTATATAATTAATTTCATTACATCATGTAATTTTTACTATTTATAAATTAAGACACCCACCAATCACTACATGAGCTTTAAACACTTTAGAAACTTTGATAATTACTCACAGTATAATATATTCAAAATGCTATAGTGATATATATATATATATATATAAGGCTCTTATCCCAAAAAATTCTACATAATGATAAATTTAAATTATAGTGTGAAGTGATATGATATGTTTTTATTGGAGAATATTAAATTAAAAGATCATTTTATGAGAAATTAATTTGATTTTCAAGCCAATAAGAAGCTAAAATATATTTACTTTAAATACACAATAGTCAATACAGAGGTCATTTTAGTACCAAAGCAATGTCACCAAAATTATTATATAAGGAATATAATTGGACTACAATGGAACAATAATGTCATGAATATGAAAAACTATGTTCACATTGACAGAAGAATAATAATCTAAATCATGCTTCATCATAGGAATTGCAGCCCATAGTTTCACCTTGGTCATTTCCTCTATAGGGTTTTGACTTAATAGAAAAGGTAAATCCATACTCTTCAAATGAACACAAGTTCATCATTATAACTACAAAATATTTTTTTTAATGGGTTGAGTATATAACATTACTGTCTATTATAAGAGAGGATATATGTCACTTCTTGATGACACATATTACTTTACAATTTGGATTACCATCAACCATTGTAGTAGATAATGTCTCAAACTTAAAAATTAAAATAGTTAAGTGATTCCATACTAAATTCAATATTTTCACACTTTATCTAATCCATATTACCCACAGGTAAATGGGCAAGTACAAGTGACAAATTATACAAACATCAAAATCTTTCAAAAATTTTGAAAAACATTAAATAGATTAGCATTATCAGATTATTTATGTACTTTGGGCATATCACACAAGTGGGCACACACCAACAAAGACTACACCATATTCACTTGTTTATAGAAAAAAAATAATGCTTCCCCTAGAACTAAAAATACCTTCCTTAAGGGTCTCTTTAAAATACATCATTAAAGCTAATAAATAGGAGAAACAATAGTTACATGAATTATAAATTCTCAATGGAAAGTGTATTAGACTATTGAAAGTCTCAATTTATATCAATATTGCATTAAAAGAGCATATGGAAAGGATATTCCCAATCATGAATTTTAGATTATGGATTTAATACTAAAATAAAATCAAAAGAATACTAATGTGGACAAATAATTAAAGGTGATTTTAAACCCAATTGGTTATATCCATTCATAGTTACTAAAAATGTAGGTACATGAACTTACCGACTAGCTACACTTGAATGGAAACCTATGAATAACCCTATGAACATAATACACTTACACTGATATTATATATAAATCAATTTATTCTAACAGATTAAAAAATTTCAAATATTTCAAAAATATAAAAACATCCATAATAGTTTCCAAAAAAAAAAAATCAAGACATGATCATAACATAAGATGCTATTCTACTATACATCTATTATTTATCTCATAGTTTGGTAATATAGCATATTATTTTTATATACACACATGCATTTCATGAAGTATATTAGTGTGATGCAATACATACAATGCATATGCATTCATCAATCTAGACTCCTTTCTACCTAGTGACCAGGACTATCTTCGGGGCATCTTCTTTTAAAAGTGACACTATAATAGGCTATATCTATCTATGACCTCCAATGTGGTATTGAGCTAAATATTTTAAAAGTGTCTTGATAGAAACTTATACTTTTACATTTCACTCCATGGATATGCTACTTTTCTAACAATATGACATTGATACATATGGATGGAATAGACTAGTTTACAATTGTTTACTTTTTGCATGATAGACTAGACATTGTTTTCTTATCATGTTTGGCCCTTGGCCCTTTTGTGAAAATTTATTAAACATATATATGATATTTGTGTTTGGTATTTGTGACATTTAAACATGTCCATTGCTTGTGGCCCTTGGCCCTATGTGTGCAATATTTTCTTATATGACATTAGAACATGTGCCTTGTATATGGCCTTTGACCTTATTATATGAAATTACATGACATTATTATGTGGTGTTATTGTGGGCTTGTCAATATTTATTAGTGGTTCCATGATACATATCATGCACTCTTGCATATGGTTACTATACTACATGCCTCATTTCTAAATCTATATAGACATAACACTTTATGTCCCTTACATCCAATATATTACATAAATTATTCAAATGAAAATTATATTTTTATATGAAAACATACTCTCCAACATGATGAGTTAATATTATATGATCATATATTTATAACATGAAACAGGTAACTATTATTTTGAGATGAGTGACTTGTAGGATACATCCCTCAACTCAAAAAGGGGCATCACATTATGCTTGTCTTAGATATTCAAGCCTTTATTAATAGGAAAAAATTATATTTCAGATAGAATACAAGTTTTATAGATACAAAGTATAGGGTTTTCAAAAAATTATATTTCAGATAGAATACAAGTTTTATAGATACAAAGTATAGGGTTTTCAAAAAATTAAAGTAATACAAATCATATTCTATAATAGAGTACAGGTTTTCAAATATTTAAAGTGATTCAGATATCAAACATATAATACACATTAACACATTAATATATATTTTAGGGGCATATGACATGTATATGCACTCACTTTTTAGATACTTCAAAAAAAATTATACACACTTGAATGCATATGCATGGGTATATATAAAACATTTACAATATTAAAGTTAATGGTTGTAAATATAGTCATAATTGAGCATAAAAGTGCATAGAATTCTATATCACTTGACACAAAGTTAGGGGGCATGATACCCATTCATATTCATTCTTATTCAAAGTTTCAAAAATTTAAATTTTCAAAGTTTGAAGCTGTAAAATTCAAAGTCTCAAAGTTGTAAAAAGGCATGATACTTGTTCATGTACATTTTCAAAGTTTGAAGTTCGAAGTTCAACATAAAAATACTTGTTTTCATGCAAGTCTATGAGTGAAATGAATATTATTAATTATATTTAAATAATAAAATTGGATCTATATATGTTTGTAGAGGTGTAATTCAAATCTTTGTTGGTCATTTATGTTTAAGTCTAGTGTCACTTAATAGCCTTAGCCTCATTTCTAGTGAACCCATCATGGATCCACCTTTTTGAATTAGTGCATTGGTTACTTTTCACCATTAATGATGGTTATAATTGTAGACAACCCATTTTTACCTCTTTCATGTCTAAATGGTTGTCATAATAACTTATTATAAACAATGCAAATTAAGACTATAAATAATTCAAACACTCTGATTATTTGCACACATCATTGCAATTCTTGATTCACATCAATATGTTCATAAATAGAGAATTATCTTGAATGCAATCATCAAATTCTTATAATTCTTCTCTAGTCAATTTTCAACCTAGCAACTGATGTTTTTTTACTTGTATAAGAAAACCTTGTCAAAATTTAGAAATGGCAATTAACTTGATCATAGGTGATTAATTGGTTAAACCCTTTAAATGCATAGTGAAAATGTCCATGGCTAATTAGTGAGTTTATAATTTTATAAATTCATAAAATTTGGATTGATGACATCACAATAAGTATCTAAAATGGTGAAATCATGCATGACATCACCTTGAAAGTGGTCAAACACTCAAATTATAAATATCAAATAAATATCTAGATTTGTAAGCCATGCTTTTTAATTTCAACATTTAATGCCTTGAGCCCCCAAAATTGAATGGATTTGTGGCCAAATTGGTCTCAATATGTATGGTTACAAATTTATTACCTCATTTATAAAAATATATAAATATAAGAGTCCTCATTCATAACCATCAAGCTTGAGTTGTGTAATGTTATTATGAAAAAATAATTCTAGAGAAGCTTCACTCATTCCCCCAAATTGAATAATCAAGGAACCAAAGCCATTGATGAAATAGGAGATGATATAGGTTAATTCTACACCACTACGTTGAATCCAAAATCAAAAACATTTTATATGATTGAAAGTCTCGATCTTCATTTATTACCCAATCATTATACATTCCATTATGAACTAATATTCTATTGACAACTCAAACCATTTATCATGTGCCTATCATTATTTACCCCTATTAGAAGCACTTTCCTTCATACAGTCTATGAATAAATCTTGTCTTTAAGTTTGGAGGAAATATAATCTAATCCCAACAGAGATCACAATAACATTATTGAATTTTACATCAATAGCAAGTTTTTGATAGATAAGCTATTCAAAGTAGGTGTGGGCTAGCAATTTACATAATTGACTATTCTAGTTTCATCATATTTTGATTGAGACATGCATCTCCACATCATTAAGAACAATAGAACAATTTACCTTGCCTTGCCTTTGCCTCACCTAACTATCCTTTTTTATTTTTCCATATGTTTGAACTACAATGACTTGATGTCCTTTGGGACTATGTAGGCAATGCTCAATTTACATTGAAGTCAGCTTGGTCACCCTTTTCTAATGCTCTTGTCATTTTGTGAGTAACCTAAGCCACACTCTCTCTATTTTATGAGTAATTTAATTTTGAATGATCTCATCATTTTGTGATCCTGATTAATCCTTGCTCTCATCATTTTGAGAGTTAGACCATTTAGTCTCTTGTAATTCTCAGTTAAGTTGAGATGCTTAGAAAATTCCAAAAACATTTTTAAAAAACCTAAAAAATCCTAAAAATTACAAAATCATGAAAATTGGCTTAGAATTTCCATGCAAAATATAAATCCATAAAAATTCTCTAGGATGGTTCATCTTGTTTGTTTAGTTTATTTCTAGACTACCTTGGTACTTTTCCTCCCATTTTTGGAAGAACTACATCAACCTAAGGTCTGCATAAACTATATAGGTAGCACTTAAATACATGGGGTATCTTAGGTTAGTTCAACCATTTTCAAACCACTTATTTTCCTTAAGGATTCTAGGATAACTAACTATTTCATGATCAATTGCTTGTCATTTAATTTTCCCCATCCTTACTAACCTTAGCCTTATGCTCTTACCATTTTATAAGTCACCATTGTGTACATTGTTCATTTGAACAAGATCCATCACTGCACTTTTGGATTTTATTATGTTCTTGCCATTTTACGAGTCACTATTGTGTGCATTTTTCATTTGAAAAATATTCATCATTGCACCCTTGGTTTTTTACGCTCTCATCATTTTGTGAGATTATTCTCTTTCTCAACCTTAGATGTAGTAGACACACTAAATTCCCAATTTAGTTCATTAGTGGATACTCATATTATCTCTTTTAGTGTGGTTTTAAACTAAACCATACTCTCACTCTTGAATGATTTTTTTGTGTTGACACTTTCATGATTCTAAATGTCATCCCTCTCTCTTTTTTCATGTACTTGAAGTTGTACAAGCACATTCCCATATTCCTCTACACATCAATCATGGTTCCTTATCAAAAAAATTTATTCTATCACATATCTTGGGATAACTACATTTGGCCTAAATTTCATGTTGGATCTTGTGTCTATGGAACTATGTAGGTAGCGTCCACTTACCTAGTGCATCTAGAGTCATCTTGACTACCCATTTCCTTTTATTCTATTCCCCCTATTTTATTTGTTTTGTTCATTATCTCATATATCATAGGGATAATGTTGTCCTCTTATTTGTGTCAATGTTTCCCTATAGCCTAGGGGCAACATTATTTTCTAATTGTCTTTGTGTTGTTATACAGATGTCTTTATTCCCTAGCTTAGGGGTCACCCTATCGCCAAGAGTAACACCTCTATTACACATACATGAACAATTTGTTTTTTGTTTGTCCTAACATTGAAATTAACTATTGTTTTTATATTGTTATTTGTTTAGCTTTGCAAGACTTGCATTTTGATTAATTTATTGCTTTATCTTATTATTTTGTGTTTTTGTGTGTTTTGAATATTAGGTTGTTAGCTTGTTTTGAGTGTTGTGTTTGAATACATTTTATAAACCTTTTGAGTCTAGCCTTAACTTGGGCTTGAATTAATTGCATGTGTATTTTAATTGTTTTATTGCTTGTTGATTTTTTGGTACATTCTTATTCTTACTTATGTCTTGATGATTCATATCTTGATTTTGAGTTGGTCAATGTTTGCATTTTTAACCTCTTTTTCTTTTTTGTTCAAATGTCAATGCTTGCAACTTTGTTTTTGGTTTTTTTTATTATTATTTTTTGTTATAAATATTCACCATTGAAACAGTGCATTCACAATCAAAATACAATGTTATTATAGGTTATTCATACTTATGATGCATAATTTCATTTTCTAAAGTAAACACCAAGTGCTCTAAGTCCAAAATTCAATGTGGTACCGAACAACACCTCTGAAAGCACTATCCTACATATTTTCTACCTAAATAGGATATCATAAACACAATTGAACATTGGTCTATCTTTTTTTATATTCTTCATTCCTCATTCCATTTTCTCCCTCTTATGGGGGGACTACATTGGCCTGAGATCCATCTAGACTATGTAGGTAGTGCTTAGATACATGATGTATCTTGGGTCTACTTGGTTGCCTTTTTTCTTCTAAATATCTCTTTCATCACTTTGTGCATCCTTGTATGTCTGGTTTTGTATGGCTTCTTCAACTATTAAAACCCTCACATCTACGTTTATGCCCACCTATATTTAATCTATGAAATAGGTTATATCCTTGAGTTATGATTTCTAATTTTCCTAATAGGTCACAATATTTAGACCAATCACTGATCCAATCAATCATACTAAGGCAAAATCAATTATCAGTGATCAAATCAGCCCTCTTGGGGAAAAATCAATTTATTAACCAATCAAATTTGATTTATGAAGGTACATCATTAATTCATTGACCTCATTTTTTTGGAGCAATGCTCTCATTTTTTTTTCTTCTAATTCTAAGCTTTACAGGTTTTGCCCTCATTTTGGTAATTCAAAGTATGAAACTTTTTTTGGGATCGATAATTCCCTAAGCCCAAAACTTTTGCCCTCTTTTGGGTATGTCAAAGTGTGTTTCTTTTAATTGGAATTAATTATTCCAACTTTTCCCCACCTTGGGGCCCATTATATTCTATTCTATTTTGATCACTGGGAATCAATGCATGCAAGCATTAGCTTATATGGATGTAATCTCATCTATGGATTAATTTCACTTTTTCTCTTTTTTTAGAGAGTCTATCCCTCTATTTCATCCACACATACACTCTTGAGGGGGCATCATGGGTCACTAATTATTTCTTTAATCATTACCTTCCAAGTTCTTCTTAATGACTTTTTCATTCTTTAAAAAGTTGTTGCTTCATCTAGTATCTCACAATGCCTTCTCAAATAGGGGGAAAATGTAGACACCCCATTTTTACCACTTTTGTGTCTAAATGGTTATAAAAATGAATTCTTACAAAAAATACAAATTAATCCTAAAAATAATTAAAATACTCTAAGTCATTTACACACATCATGTGCAATTCTTCATTTGCATCAATGTGTTCCTAAATAAGGCATTATCCTGTATGCAATCATCACCTTCTTCTAATTCTTCTCTAGTCAAGTTTTGACCTAGAAATTGAAATTTTTTGACCACTTGTATAATACAACCTTATAAAATTTTAGAAATGACAATTAACCTAATCAGAGGTGCTTAACTGGTTAACCCATTTAAATGCATAGTCAAAATGTCCATGGCTAATTAGTGAATTTATATTTTTATAATTTCATAAAATTTGGATTAATGAAATGACATCACAAAAAATATCTAAAATGGTGGCATCATGCAAGACATCACCCTAAAAGTTGTCAAGCACTCATATTGTAAATATCAAACAAATATCTAGATTTACAAGCCATGCTTATTAATTGTAACATTTAATTTCTTGATCCTCTAAAATTGAATAGATTTGTGGCCACACATCATGATCTCAATATGGATGGTCACAAGTTGATTCCCTCATTTTTGAAAATATATAAATACAAGAGTCTTCAGTCATAACCATCAAGCTTTAGTTGTGTAATGTTATTATGTAGAAATAATGCTAAAGAAGCTTCACTCATTCCCCCAAATTGACCAATAAAGGAACCAAAGCCATTGGTGAACTAAGAGATTATGGAGGTGCATGCTACACTACATTAACAAATATTTGGAACACTAAATCTGAGCATCAGCATGTTTATCGACTATTTTTGAAGGACAGACACTACTTGAAAGGTATTGCTTATCTTAATTTTGTAATTAGTTTCCTAATTTCATTAACACCACCCATCGAGGGTGTAGGCTTAGCATATTACGTTATCTATGATTATTATGGGTTTTCTTTACTAACACATAAACTAACTTCGTAATCCTGCTCTACAATAATAATGCATCCTTCCAACTCTAAAATTTGTAGTAGTTATTTAAAATTGGGAATTTATCACTCTTAATTCACCGTTGGTTAAAATAATTTAAGTGCTTTAATAAGGGGGCATAATTATCTATAGTTAGTTATATGTTATAAGGAAATTTAGTTTCACCTATATATAGGTTTACCCCTCCCTTGCCCTCTTTTTAATTTTTTTAATTTTAAAAGTTAGCTTTTTAAAATTTAAAAATGCATAAATGACTACTTCATGAGTTATTGTAGGGTTTTCTAAATTGAGCATCCTACATAATTAGAGTATATGCTCAAACACAAATTGTGTTATACACACACAGGATGAATTATCTCTCCTTTACTCTAATAATTTCATTACTAGAATAAATGGGGTGAAAATGTAGACACATAAATTTGGTCATAGGTACTTGATAATGTTAATTATTGAAACATTCATAACCACATGACTTGTACTCAAATACATTAATCTCATTTATCATTGCTCTAAGACTTTTATCTATATGAAGGTCTAACCCTTTATTTTTTATTATCATCACACTAAAATATTAATGTCAAATTCTCAACCTACTTAAATTTGCCTTCAAACTATCTCCATCAAATAACAGCTTTCCTTGACCATTCTAGACAAGTCTATTCTAGGCAGATAAGTGTACATTGTGTAGTTATCCACTTAGGTCAATCATATCATGCACCTAATAATGTCTAGTTTCCTAAATTCATAACATTCTTTTGGGTTTTCACACACATTTCACATGGTTGGCTATATGAAATTATGAATGGGTTTTCATATAAATACTCATCAAGTATCACTCATTTTTCCCACTTTTTATTCATTAGTTCAAGCTTTTACACTTCTACACAGAAAAATTTTCTCCTATTATTCCAAATTAAATATCACTCACAAGTAGCAACTATAAGCCATGTCAAGAACCATTTAAAACAAGTTAATAACTATCATTATACAGTATCAAATCCATTTTATATCTACAATCACATATTCAAAGGAGCCCATTTACACATTCACTCTAGGTGGGATAATTACGTGTGCTTGATTCCCTTACTTGGAGTATTATATATGTAGGTAATGGTCAAACATCAAGGGGGAGATTGAGTTCAACTCAAACCATTACACTCCCCTATTTTCTTGTAGGTTTTCAAACTATCAAAGTAATTTCAAGGTTTTAAAGATGAGAGAAGACAAATATAAATTTTTGTGTGTCAAAACTATAATTATGATATCTCATATTACTCAACATCTATAGGCATAGAACGAATAATAACAAGTTATTTAACATAGTCAACTGGGATAATTATATGATCAATAGACTCAAGCACACTGCATTATAATCCTCCTATAATATTCATGTCTAAAGATACATTTTAATCATGTTGTTAGTCTATCATTTCCATAATTATACTTTCTGTATCATTTCCTATCAATCACCTGTCAAAGTCATTTGTGATAATTTTTTAGCTAATGAACTTGAGCACACTACGTTGCTATTCATTTACAATAGACCCATCCAAATTGTGTTTTTGATCACATATCTATTCCTAAATCTATATAATTATCTCTTTCATTGATTTTCATTATCAAATAGTCAATACAATTAACATAAATCTATGTGCAAGCTAAATATATCACTTTTTAGTACTTTCTAAAACTAGCAGTTTCCTATATTTATAATTTTTAAAAAATAAATATTGTTAATTATTTAATATCTTTAGCATTATGATATTCTCTAATTTTACACCTATAATTTTTTTTAAATATTATGTCTTATCAAAAATAGGGTAAGACACCCACTAAAATCATTAACACACCTCATTTTGCAACAAATATTAAATATTTCTCATAATTCCAAGGCATGATAATATGTTATAGCTTAACATGTCACAATTACATCATAAACAATATTAAATTGATTCTTATCAAATTCTAGGACTTTTAGAATTAAACACTAAACCTTTAGAAAAAACTCCTTCCATAACACAACATAGGACATATGCACCCAAACCAAGTGTGAATAAATAAAGTTGGAATACTTATAACCCAAAATTATCTTAAAAACATTTGCACCATAATTCTTATGTCTACTCAACAATAATACTAAATTTTAATGTGTACTTACCAAATAACTTACAATTCAATGCACAACCTGAAAAAATAATATCCAACTCCTCAAAGAAACCTCATCCACTCAATTAATACTATGGTGAAGAACTAACTCCAAATGAATGTTAATTTTCTTAAGGGATATCTCAGACTCATAAAAATATAATACAAATATTTTCACTATTGCATTTTGGAAAAATACTAACACAACTTCTTGCACAAAGACTCACAAGCTTATTTAGACAAGAAATAAATATGTATGCACATAAAAAAATGCATGGAACATTTCAAACATGTCCATGCTCATAATTATCATAAAATTACACTAAACAGATGCACACACAAAGGTGGCACAAAATAACACAAAGAATGTACAATACTCGGGAAAACTTTTGATGAGACATATGTACAATACTTGTGAAAAATTTTGATGAGACATATGTACAATACAAAACTTGTGCAACACAAAACTTAGAAAAAAATCTTAAACTAAAATATTTTATGTTCATACATATTGCATGTGAACCTAGATGTTCTTATATAATACACCCTAGGTTAAATAATAAGCATGTTCTCTTGATAATGTGACCTAAAATATTTTTTCTAATGATATTCCTTTATTTTATAACTTCTAATGTAATAATCCATGTCACATTCCATTTTACCAAATATTTTGTATATTATTTTATTTATGTAGTTTTACAACTCACATGTCAATTGCTTCTTTTATTTCCTCACATTCTTTCTCAAATGTCTAAAATATCTAATTTGTTTCTTCAAAATCTTCACATGTACTTTCAATACTTTGTCCTTAATAATATGGATAAAAAATATCCACATTGAAAATATGTGATAATTATACATCTATTCAAGTAAATCTATCTCATATGTATTCTTCACAAAAAAAATCAAAATTATGCACAAACCTATTTTTTTCCACTTCAATTTATCATAAGTTCCTTTTGGAAATATATCCTTTCTCAAGTGTGTTAAGACTAAGTTTCTTACTTGATATTTAACTTCTCTTCTCTTCAAATATGTGTTTTTTTAATATGACATTGTATTCCTTTAAAAAATATTTAATAATGTTTATGGATTTCTCACATATATTCTACAAAATTCAGTACTTCAACAATTATTTTTTCTCACTTCTCATGTCGTGTAATTTATAACTCCTCTTAGAATTGACCCATAAATAATTTAGAATGGTGTCTTCCTTTCAATTATATTCACAAAATTAGTATATAAAAAATCACCTTCTACAAGAATATTATCCCATGTTCTTGACTTACCTTCAATTAAACATCTAAGAAAAATATCCTAACTCTTATTGACTACCTTAGTTTTTCCATCTATCTGAGGATGATATGTTAAATTGAATTATAACTTGGTTTTCAATTTATTCGACAATGTCCTCCAAAAATGTCCTAAAAATTCACATATTTTTTTGAAGCTATGTTGTGCGATAAACCATGTAGATGTATAACTTCCCCTAAAAATAGTTAGTAATAATTGTTGCATCACTAGTTTCCTACATGCCACAAAATATGTTGTATTTGAAAATATATCAACTATCACAAATATTGAATCATTTCTTTTATTAATTTTATGAAAACCTTAAAAAATCCATTCTAATATCCTTCCATAAATTTTATAGAATAGTCAAATGGTTGATACAACCATGAATGTTGACTTCTCCCTTTCGCTAGCTAAAAAATCTACACTCCTAAACATATTTTTACACATCTACACTCACTCATGGATAAAATTAATTTTATACCACTTGTGATAATATTTTATCATAACCAAAATGAGTATAAAATCCTCCACTAAGATTTTATTTGATAAAATTCTCATGCATTGATCCTATTGGTATACAAAATTTCACTCCTTTGAATAGTAAATTGTCTTGAAAAAATACTCTAACCATAGTGTTTTATCACCATTCATTGCTTATGCACATGAATTCCATTCTTATTGAAAATATTCATTTTCTTCATATTATTCCTTCATAATATCAAAATCAATGACTTCCACTCTTAAATCATTCAATAAAAAAATTATTGTTCTTAATGCATCAACAACTATTATATTTTTCACTTCTATCATTCAAATGAAATTAATAACTCTATAGGAATTCAACCCATTTCATATGTCTTTGATTCAAATTATTTTGACTATTGATTAATTTCAATGCTTGATGATCTGTATACAATATAAATTCTTTTAGCAACAAATATTGTCTATATTTAGTACTTGCATAATTGCATATTATGTGAAGAGAATATATAAATGTAAACTAAGCTAAGATAAAAATTATCAAATGAAATTTAATATAAACTCAATCAACCTATGATATAGCTATAGATACAAGAAAACTAAAACACAAACTTATACCTTTGAAGTACTGTGAGCTTCCTCCATTATGATTTGAATTGATTTTCTCTCTAAATGCGGTTTGCATTGTTTTAGTATGTAAATACTCTTTAGATGCCTTGGATTCATTTGGGATTCACTTGATAATTTGATAACACTTCATTAGCACAAGTAAATATGATTGAAAGTAATAGCTTACACATTTATATATAGGTTTATGTGAGGTTGATCGAATGGTGGAGGATTATTTGAATATTTATAATTACTCAAATAATCAATGGTGAAGAGTTAGTCTTCATCCATTAGAATGATGACCAATTCCATATATTGAGAGGAAAGGGGAGTTGGTTCAGTGAGTCATCAAGCAAGGATTGAATTGGTTGAAAATTTCCAAGGTGACTCACAAGGTGGTTGAGGAAGTTGAAGAAGGTGGTGGATGAGTCAAAATGTGAGGGAGTTAAATGTGAAGGATATCTGGGTAAGGTAAAAAATATAGATTTATTAAATAAATTTGGATAAAAGGTATGCATAATTGAGTAATTATGAATTATTCAATTATTTGAATTTTGGAGGGAAATAATGTTAGTTTTAATTTGAATTTGGGAAGAAGTGGAGTGAATTTTGACACTAAATTAAATTTAGGTGTTTATATTTTCCCCTCTTTGAAATGGTGTTACAAAGCAATACCATTTCAAAGAATAGTATAAGTAGAGCATTGATGATGGAAAAGAAAAAGTTTCTCTAAGTGAATTAAAATGATCGGGATGATGCCCCTCAAGTGTTCATGTGGGAAAGCAGATGAATGCTCTAAATGATTGAAAGGAAAAATGAGGAAGTGGTGATAATGAAAATAGTCAATATATCAAAGTAGTAAATATTGATATTGTATTTGAAAGGTTTAAATATGTGTAAAAGGAGTTTCCCCTAGTGAAAAACTATAAAATGGATCAGGAAAAGAATATTTATCATTCATAAATTACATGATTGGATGGTTCTCAAGACTCAAGGGTCATATGAGTGGATGTGGGAATGATATATCCTAACGATGGTAAGCTATGGTTTTAAAATGAAAAATATAGACTGTCCAAAGTGGGTAAAATTTTATGAGATTAACAGTTATAAGTTTTCATAAAGATTTATAGCATTTTGATTAATTTTAGGTTTGAAGTTTGAATAAAAATGGGTGTAAAAAATGAAAATGATAAAATGGAGGGAATAAAATTTGAATAGGGGGAACTATATATAGAGGGAGGGGTGATTTTGAAAATCATTCATACAAAATTGATTTTTAGGGTGATTTGTGAGTATACCTTAATTGAGGATATTTTTTTTAGGACTTTGGAGGAAAATATATCATATTCTAGTTCACCTATACCATAATGAGTGAAGAGATACAAGAGACTAGAGAAGAGTGGGATGTTGGTAAGTGTAATTTTGAGTTTAGAATTATTGATTTTTAGTTATTTATTACATATTAAAGTCTGAAATGATTTTACTAACGGCCCATTATAATTTGATAGCAAGAGCAATGAATTAGTCAATGGGAACTATGTAATCATTGAAATGCATAGTGAAATCATGGATAAGGGTATCAAAATCATTAGAATGGAAATATGTTGGGGTATTAAATAATTCATAATTTGTTGTAGTGAAGTCGTGAAAAGAAGTAGCGAAATCATTAAAAGCAGTAGTGAAATCGCTAAGGTAGGGTGAAGAATGAAAGAATGGTAAAATTGAAGACCTTAAAAGTGAAATTTATTACATTTTTAGTGAATTCAT
The DNA here is from genome assembly GCA_037957365.1 of Torreya grandis. Taxonomy (NCBI): domain Eukaryota; kingdom Viridiplantae; phylum Streptophyta; class Pinopsida; order Cupressales; family Taxaceae; genus Torreya; species Torreya grandis. The sequence continues at coordinate 2,716,282 of JARHVA010002048.1, forward strand.
CAATGTGAGTAGTGAATTCACCCAAGTTAGTGGTGAAATTGCTTAAAATAGTGGTGAAATTACTAGAGTTAGATTTGGATGCTTGTTAGCTAAAGAAATAGACATGTTTTCCTGATAGATGGATAGAGGATGAAAATAATGAATGTTTTTATAATGAATGGGATAGATTTAGATAATTTTTAGAATTAAGATTATGTTATTATTTATGTTTATATAAGAGGTATTACCAGTTTTGGTAACATGAGAATGGAGATTGTGTACAATTGCACAAATTGTGATATTTATGGAGTATGGTTTTGGGGTTTTAAAGGCTAATGGATTGTCATATATTATGGAGATGCCATAGATATGAGCTAATAAATATTTTTTGATGGAAATAGCTGAGAGATGGCACAGTAAGATGAGTACATTTCACTTATCGATAGGTAAGATGTCAATTACACTTGAGGATGTATGGTCAATCCTAAAGATCCTGATATAGGGTAGACAGGTATATTGGGGACAAAGATCATAGGAGATGATGCTATACCATATTTTTATGAGGATTTAATTCTCGTGGTAAGATGTGGTGTGGATATTGACACATGTACAGACTGAGAGATAGATGCATTGATAATTATTCTCATGGTTGTTGTCAATGGCATTATACTACTTGACAAGCATGATATGTTATGCCCCATTGGACTGCTAGATGTGATAAGTGATATGATGAAGATAGGGGAGAGATTTTCATGGGTAACTTATGTACTAGCTCATGTGTATAGAGATTTTAACCATGAAATTTATTCATATGGGAAGGAGATAGGTCCTTCAACTCTATTATAAGTATGGTGTTGTGATCATATTTTAGTGGAATGGCATATAGGATGCATGAGCACTAGATCAGTGGATGAGTCTATTTATTATGGATGACATGTGATTATTGCTATATAAAGACCATACTTAGGAAATTTGGATTGGTACAAGAGAACATTAGATGAGTTTGGTGAGTATTATATTACATGGAGACCATAGTGGGAGATAGACTTCCAGTGGGCACAAGATGTATTATCTATGGATTATATGATGACACAGTGTTATATTATGGGTGTAAAAGACTAAATTATAGAGATATATAGGCTAGATAAATTTTTACATTAGTTTGGATTGAGACAACACATATAAGAGGGCCCAAATGTGTTTGTACGATCAGTTATGGAGAGATCATAGTGAGAACCAAGTATTGGTCCATAGATTCTTGATCATAGTTAGACACATGTATAGATAATGACTTGGGTATATAGGAGAGATGTTATTGATGTGAGTATAGTACATGGATATGTTGAGTGGTGATATATGTGGTGACCAATGATACTGAATATGCCCTATGCTCCTCCACATACCTAGAAACAATATTAGTAGCTAGATTAGCTAGGCATCCATGAGGTACTGGACTTGGTGTGAGGATTAGGAGAGCAATGAATGGATAAAAATTAGGTAGATAGGGATGAAGTAGAGGATAAGAAAGGATGGTAAAATGATACCAATGATAGATTACACATAACTTGAGGATGTGGAGGTTAGATATGATATAGGTGATGATGTAGTCATGAGAGTTGTTATAGATGAACTATTTGGAGGAGGAGAGACTCCTTTACTAGTTATTAACAGTGATGAGGAGAGAGATAGATGAGATACAAATATGAATTTTATGATATACACACATGTAGAGGAAGGATATAGAGTAGGCCATCAAGGCCATCTAGATCTTTAGAGGATTAGAAACTATTGGATAGGTTACATCGGGAGATTATTATGTAGGATGTGCAGATTATAGGTTTACAAAGATAGGTTGCCAAATTTTAGAGGATGTGGATGGTACGGATGTGTCATTAGGCTTAAAAATGATAGATATTAGATAATTATAATGAAAGGTTGATGTTTATAGGATGAGGTTGAAAGACTATAGGGTGAGGATTTTCCTAGATTAATTGAGCGATACACACATGATGTAAAGACTCAGACTCTAGATGATATAGGGATATCATAGAGGTATAAGAAGGAGAGAGATATACTATAGGTGGAGTTGAATGAGGTGAGAGTGCTTTTGATAGTTTTTAGATAGATATCAGTCTTTGACAAAGCTATGAGAGTGGTGGAGTAAGATATATACTACAAGAGCTTATATGAGGATATTGTTCCATGAGCTTAATGAGCATAATCATTTAGAGAGTACTATATAGGATATCTTTTTCATGGAGATATATAGCCAATGGACTCACTGAGTTTTTTAGGGTAGGCCTCATAGTGTGTTATTGGTCCTCCTAAGAGAACACCATGATGTCATAATCCTAGTCTTATTATAGATGCCCCATCTAAGGGCCAAGGAGAGAGTTGAGATGGTTTTGACTATGATGTATTGATAAATATATATATTTGAGATGTATCATTGTATAGACACATTATATTTTTATATATGTATACAATATTCATTTTAGGCATTGGACTAGTGTTATGGATATTTGTTGGGCATTATGGATTGTTTATTTTAGTTTACATGTATGGTATTATTGACCAAATTTGACTTTTAAGTCAAATTGGGGCACCCCTAGGTAAAAACTTAGTTTTTATATGTTTTAGGGGTCCAATACATATGTCACAAGGTGTTTTATACATTAATTAATGTCATTTGATGTTATATTATCCTTAGTCCTTGGTCATTCTAGCCCTTTTAGTCATTTTAGGTCATTTGAAGGTTAAAAAGGGTGTATTAATGACTTATACAAAGCTTTTGGGAAGTGTGAAGGTTCTTATATATGATGTCATGTCCCATGTGTACTAAGAGGTCTTAAGTAACTGAAACCAACTAAAAAGTGGTAGGTTCCTAAAAAAGGGCATTTTCTTAAGAAAAGAGAATAAAATGGCCCTTGTATGACTCATTGGGAAGTGTGCCACATGGGATAAGATTTAGTATGTCTCTTCAACTTCCCAAAGCTTAATTTCATGTTTTAAATGATTTAGAAGTGCTAGTTTTGGCCCAAAACTATTCTGATCCTTTTTCACCCTTCTTAGCAAGTAGAAGTGATCTTCAAGTTTTTACTTGGTATGGTTAGCATGGGAGGTTTTAGGTAAAATTATTTTAGGGGTATTCTAAAATTAGTAAGATTATATTTGATGTTTTTTTGTAGAGGAATGGTGATCTGAGCTTTATGAGCCATTCCTATGAAGTTAACCTTTTAAATATGCTTGCTAATCTATGTACCCTAAAGGTTTTGCCTTGGATTGAGAAAGTCTATAAAAATTAACTATTGATATTGTGACTAGAGGATTTTAAGTCTCTTCTCTAATTCCATCCATGATTTTTCTCACATTTCATGATCTTTTACTATGAAAATCATCTTAATTTATAGGAGAATACACCTTGTTATGTTACAAGCAATTTTTCCACCATTTTCAAATTTTCATGCTTGTTCATGGTTTCATGGGCTTGTGTTAATATAATTTATATGTTATAAAGGCTCTCTTGACTCCCCCTTCACATTTCATCCTCTTTTTTCAAACAATGTTTCATGGATTGCAGTCATACAATACACATGCTCATAGTCTACCTGCTACAACTCAATGTGTGCCTACAGGTGGTCTATATGGAGGGTTCAGCATTGAAAGTAAAAGTGTAGCAACTATATTTGAGTTTTAACATCCTTATAATCCATTTCATCCTACATTGGGTAGAGTCCACTTGATTGAGAAAGAAAATTCCCTCAACACTTAGATTATTTCATCCTCGATACCCATATATAGTTCATCATGTATCTATAAGATTATTTCATCCTCGATACCCATATATAGTTCATCATGTATCTATAGCCTTTATTGATGACATCATGTTATTATAAGAATTTTATTAGTGATTTTAAACTATATGAGACATTAGTAATTCATTTTAGATGTTGATTTTGGTTCACAACTCAAAAAATAGTTAAAATAATGCACATTGCTCACAATTGCATATATTATTTATAGACTTAAAAATCACCACCTATAAGTGGCCTGAGTAGAAATCTTAAAATCCATATAAAAATTTTGAAACATGGTTGAAACCCTCCTTAAGGTATTAAAATGATGAAAGGATCATGGTAGACTTGTCTAGAAGTTTGGATTGATAAAAAAGATTGAAGGTCACCTCCTAAACACAAACTAATTATGTTTAAGATTATCTTCCCTAAAGATGTAAAATAGAGGACCTGGGCATTTTGCAAAGATTATAAAATAGGGATATGGAGACATTTGATACACCCAAATGGTTTTATCTTGAACCCTCTAGTAGGGACAAGACCTATACAAAGTTTGAAGAGTAGAAAACAAGTAGAGATTGGTTTCTTAGAGACCTAAACTTGCCAATCTATGACTATTTATAGGCAATGTTATCTATAGTTGTGAGCCTCAATATGACCTTCTCCATCCATGTCTCAGGAATCAAATAACACCTATAATAGGGTCAAATTATAAGGTGTCTCAGTCAATAGGCAATGAGTGAAAAGGAGTGTGTTCTTGATGAGAAGATGACATGAAGATGAAACAAATAGTCTAAATAATTCTAATATGACTTCAAGGAACTCTCAAGAGGTTTGTGGACTTTGATTTTTCAAGATTGGAACATAAAGAAACCTACAGGAGGCATCCTTAAGGGGAGAAAATGCAAAATATAGTCAACTACCCAAGACTGGCCTTAGGGTCAATCCACTTCAAGGTGTGAGATAAATAGTTAAATCATGAATGAAATAAGTTTGAAAAGCTTTATTGAAGGCTAGAAAATTTGATTCTATGGTCTTAAGCACATGAACATAACCTATAGTATATTTTATCCTAAGTAGGGTTAGTTTACCAGTCAGCCCTGACTAAGTAAGAATGGGTTTCAAGATGTAAACATGAATTATGAGAATTGGTAAGCATTGTAAGTTTTCTTAACATAATTAAAAACATCGCAAATACCCTTATGATTTAAAACTAAGAGAGAGAGAGAGGGATATGATACTATAATATACATTCCATTTGAAGGAAGTGTACACACAGTGTTTGTGCTTAGTAGCCTATTTTGGTTTTGAATTTTGGAAAGGGCATATGAGAAAACCAAAAGCTAAAATTTTGTGAAAAGAGTCCTCATCACTTATTTAATTCCCTTAAATATTCACTTATTCTGGGAAAGTAGGGTAATTACCCTATATTTTATCTCAGATAGAGGGTACTTCCCCTTGTGCATAGGTTAACAATTTTGAGGAAAGTAGGTGATAAAATGAGTCAGGAGTTGAGTGAACCCTTAAGGAATGTTTGTGAGGTTTAAAAATACTTAGAGTAACAAATAAAACACCTCACTAAATAGGGATACCCAATAGGGTAATCTAGAATGAAAAAGTTACAGACAAGCCTAAAGGTAAGATTCTGGCCTAAAGACCAAATAAGAGAACAATGACACTTCTATCCCTAGGAGTGATTTCAAAATTGTTTGATTATTTTTTTGGGGTGAATTTGGATGTGTTTGAGCTATTTTTAGGTAAGTAAAACCATCAAAAGTCATTTTGAGCTTTAGGGTGTAGTCAGGCCTGGTAGGTAAGGTTTAAGCCTAAGGCCAAATGGTGGAACATTCATAATTATATCATAATATGAGATATATAAATTGTTTAAACATGTTCATATTGTCATTATAGGTATGTTAAATCCTTTAACTTATAATAAAAACCATAAAATGCCCAATTTTGACTCAAGGACAACTTAGACATGCAAGAAAAGAAGAAAATAAGCTCGATAGGAGAGGTTAAAGTGATCATATATTTCATGAGGAATTGCATGGAAGCTAGAGGATTTTATGAAATTTATTAGGGGTCCTCAACACCACATTATTTTAATTTTTCTACAACTCTAACATCATAAATTTATGAATGAACCTTAAGAGGTCAAACATGTCTAAAACCCTTACAAGTAACCAGTTTGTGAAAATGGAGTTGTAAATATAAAATATTGGAATATTTTTCTCATTAAATAGATTAAAAATCTCATAATAATCACTCAATCTCCCTCCCATACTTTTTGGATGTATGGACCTATACGAACATGGTAGAAATAGGGTATTTTTTACCATTTTTTATGTTGTGTAGGTTCTATAAGGAGTATAACCATGAAACCAACTTTGGGTGGAATATATAGACTTGGGTTAACCCCTCATGTAAATTTATTACTTTATAAAAACTTCTAAGTGTTCAAATAGGAGCTCTCATCTTAGCTATTCAAAACTAGAATATTGGACAAGCTAGTGAGAAGTGAGAAAACTCTAAGTGGTTGTGATTTTAAGGTGTGATTGATGATTATAAGGATATGAAGGGTATTTATAGGTGTCAATCACTCCCTTACATGTATTTTAATTTATAACCTAAACCAAATTTGAGGCCAAGTGTGTAGGGTGAATGAAAGAGAGGTTTTTGAGAGTACAGATAGTTATAGCTCTTTTCCAGTTGATTCTAAAAGACCAGGCCTACAACCAATTCATGGAGAGGCATGCCTGATACCATTACCATTATTTAAAATAATTATACCTTGTCCTAATCAGTTATGAATCATTCAAATAGGTCAAAATCATGAAGGTAATTTTATGAGCCAGAATGAGGAGTTTTACACCACTTTGCAAGAGTTTGATGACTTGGATGGACACTTGGACTTCATAAACTTTCATGGTTCATCCCATATCCTCTTATAATTTAAAATTAATTGATTATCTTATATTTAAAAGTATTCTTGTGATCCTTAGACTTCTCTTTTCTCCTTTCTCTCTGAAGTTCTATAAGAACTAGCTATTTTGGCCATTGTAATAGATGCTCCACCTAAGTATGGCAAAGACCTAAAATTTTGTATAAATTTTGATTAATAAGACTAATTATTTTTGCCTCTTAATTATTTTTCAAAAGTGTGTTTTACTTGGATGATGAATCTTTCTTACTGAAGACTATGGATTCCTTAACATGTTGTTTCATTCTTGCATACTATTTATAGTTGGAAAGCTTCTTCTTACAAGGCATGTGAAGTGTCTTAGGAAATTTCAAGAATTAATTGAGTTAGTATTTTCATGAGTGCCATTTAAGGCCTCTTGTCTAGTCCTCCTAGCTTTGAAAATTTATCTATAACTTCATAAAGTAATAATGATGTGAGAAGATGCAGATTGAAGGAGTGTATGTTTGGTTAGTCTCTTGGTTTCAAATGTAACATGCATATGGTTAGAATTCATAAATATATGTATTGTATCACCTCCCTTAGGTTATTTTTATTTCAGTTATCTTTTTCTTTTTTCATCCCCTGAAGTTAAGTGTAGTTTTGATCCAAAGTGGTACATCAAGGGAGTTAGCCCTATCTAGAGATTCATCTCATTCTTAGGCTACCCACAATCCTAGAGGTGTTTCCATTGTGCCACTTGGATGAAGAGAGATTTTACATATACTTAAAGGGTGAAAATCCAAGTGATAACAGGAATATGACTTAGATGGATAGTGTATGGTAATTTATTTCCTACTTTTTCATTTATAATAGCACATGTTAATACTTTTTATCTTTTATTATGGTATAAAATGGATGGATGGATGGCTAGGTAGATATTTTCCCTGTGTTTATTTTTGTCTTAAATTGGAATTATAACATGAATAATATTTTATTGACCTAATTTTTAATTTAATGTAAAACAATAATCACCAATGTATGAAACAATCATGATGAGTATTTAAGTTGTATGCATAAGGACTTGAAAGGGTCATTTGTGAAAATAAAGTGCATCATGATGTGGAAAATCATAATCACACCATAATGTAATACACAAAAATAATCTTGACTTAAAAAACACAAATAATTTAAAAAGGATAAAATATTAATATGTGCCACACGGAATGCCTCATGATATGTGAAATCATAATAACACTATATTATAATACATAAAATAATTTTGACCTAAAATAAAAACATAAACAAGAAAAAGAGATAATAAACAATTGAAAATAAGATAGATTCAAAATGAAAGAAAAATATCACATAAATAAATAAATAAGTAAAAGATAAAATAAAACAATTAAATGACATGAAACACAAGATTTAATCAAATGATGATCACACAATTAAAAACTAAAACTTAAATCAAAAAAAACCTAAAAGGAGGCAAATGAATGTACAAACATTCTAGGCTAGGGTTAAGACATTTGGTAGCCAATATCTATGACAATGTTTGAACAATCAATTGAGGAAGCCCTAAGAGAACCAAAGGGGTTTGAAAGTGAATGTGAAAATGTTAATTCATAGGTTAGATGTGAAAATAAATAAACCATGCTTGGGGAATGGAATGATGGGGATGATGGTGGCTGAGTTAACCCTAAAGACCCCATGTTTATAGGCATTGCCTACATAATCCATCTTGGACAAAGTCTGTGTGGTGATATCAATCTAGATGTAGTTATCCTAATATAGAAAGTGATGGAAAAATGGGTTGATTGATGATTATATTGTGTAGATTAACAAATGTGTGATTTCCCTCCCAAGAAAATGAGTGAGTGAATGATGATGCTTGGTTTGAAAGCTAACTAGGATGGTATGCATGGATAGTTTAAGTGTTTGTGTGTAGTTTGAATTTTATTTAAAAGTGTTTTTATAAATGGATGTGATATAATTGGTCACATATAAGAAATTCCTATAACATGCGCAAGGACATAGTTACATAAATACAAGGAGCAAACCTAAAGCTAAAATGTTATGAAATGGATGGTGAGACAAGTGATAATGTGGGAAAATACAAGTGATAACTATAATGGGATGCCCCCAAGTAACTAGGTGAATATAGATAATGGGTTACTCATGGTGTTATAAACTTTATTTTCACCATGGTACTTGCCCAAAACACCAATAAACTGGTTTTCATTTGTGGACACATTACTTTTCTCTTTTTAAATTTTTTTTTTGAATTTTTTTAACTTTTTTAACTTTTTTTATTTTTTGATTTTATGACATGTAAGATATAAAAAAACATTATAATAATTTAGGCATAAAATATTTTAAGGTGATTTATGTTCATAGTTTCATCAAACTCCTCTCCATATTCAGTAGCCAACCTGTAAGCTCCAAATCCATTCTTGTCAATAATGACATATGGGGCCGACCGATTGGGTTCAAATTTTCCTTTCTTCTCCCTCTCATCATTAATATTCCTTTGTTTTTCATTTAAAATAATATCTCCAATTTTGAACTCCCTAGATTTAATTTATTTATTATAACTATGGTGAATAGGGTTTTAGTAAACTTGCATATGGTTTATGTTAGTGAGGTGTTTCTCATATATAATATCGAGTTAACTAAAGCATGAAGTGTGGTAGGATTCATCATTAATGATAATTTTTATGGATGTGCATAGATATTGAATCTTGACTTCTATAGGTATAATAGACTCGCTACCATAGACAAGTGAATATGGGGTTGCCCCCATGGGTGTATAGATGCTAGTGCAATATGATCAAAGGGTGGGATAAAGCTATGTATGCCAGTCATGACTAGCTTCATTGATAACCTGTTTAAGGATTCATAGAATTATTTTATTCATTTCCTTTGCTTGGTCATTTCCTTACAAATAATATGGAGTGGACCATTTTTTTATATGGTAGTAAGTGAAAATGGCCTTGACTTATTTGTTCTTAAAGGACTTTCTATTATCAGAGATAAAAGCAGATGGGATACCAAAGCAAAAAATAATATGGTTCAATAAAAACTTGGAAATTTGTTTTCTAGTGACATATGATAAGGGGATTTATTCTATCCACTTGGTAAAATATTTAGTGGTGGTAATGATGTGATTGTGACCATTGGATGAATTAAGATTTATTTTTCTAATGAGGTCTAACTCCCATGTGGATAATGGCCAAGGGTTTGTAATGGGTTGAAAATATTACAAAGGGCTATGTATGAGATCACCATGTTTTTGACAAGGTATGCATTTTTTAACATAATCATTGGAATCAAATTCCATTATAAGATACTAATAACCTATATGCAAGAGTTTTTTTGCAAGGACTATGCCACTAGAGTGCACACCATAAATTCCCTCATGAACTTATCTAATATCTAAAGTATATTCTTTATAATTTAAACATCATAAAAAAGTTTTGTAATAGCCTCTTTGATAAAAATTTTGGCCAAGGATTATGTAATGTGATGTGCATTGGATGAATGATTTTCATTGATTATGGGTTAAATTGGATGGAAGGGTGTTATTATGGATATATGTGTAAATGTCAATTTACAAAGGAGATGTGGGACCAACCACCTCATAGACAATTTTAGAATCAAGAGTGTCATATGTTAGTACCATTAAGTACTCTATAAAGAATTTGTTTTACTTTATTTTAAGAACAAGTAATGAATTGATAATTGCCATGGCATCAATTGCTCTCTTATTAATCTATGGCACTTGTTCAAACTGTATAAATTTCAAACACAACTTAAGACTATCCACCATCCTCTTGTATGGGATTAAATTTTCATCATGAGCTTGAAATTCATCATTAACTTGGTTTATGATATGTTTGGAATCACCAAATATAAGAAGATGTCCCATATCCCACTATATAGCAAGTTTGAGACTAGTTATGAGGGCCTCATATTCTACAATGTTTTTGGTATAAGGAAAATCAATTTTTAATGATTTTAGAATACAATCCTCATCTAGTGTGACTAGTAGAATATGTAACCTTGAACTATGATTTCTGAAATAGCCATCAAATATAGTTACTAGACTAGGGTTTTATCAATGGACATTATTGCTTCATCTAGGAAATCCATAATAATAGGTGTATGATCTTTAAGATGAGCATCTATTAGAGCATCCACTAATAGTTGACCCTTAATTACTCTTTGATTAACATCATCAAAATCAAACTCACTAAGAATCATGACCCACTTCTCCATTCTGCCTATTAAAGTTGTTTTGGATAAGAGATACTTAAGGGGGCTAGTTTTTGTATTGATTTTAATTTGATTATTGAACATATACTGGAAAAGTTTTTGGGAAGCAAAAACAATCATGAAAAATGATTTTTCCATTGGAGAGTAGTTAACTTCATATGAAACCAAAGTTCTACTTAGGTAATACATTGCCCATTCTAATCCACTATCATCATGGTGTGCCAACAATGCCCCTAATGCATATTGATTAGCTAATATTTATAAAAGGAAAGGCTCATTGATAATAGGTGGCATTAAAAATAGTGGATTTGAAAGATATTTCTTAATATCTTCAAATTCCTTATGATAATTTTCATTTCGAGTGAAAGGAGTGTCCTTCTTTAGTAGGAATGTGAATGGATGGCAAATGTTTGCAAGCTCAGATATGAATAATCTAATTACTAAGATTTTTCCTTACAAACTAAGAAGTTGTTTGAAATTTTTGGGTGGAGGCATATTCATGATATTTGACACTTTAGAAGGATTAACTTATATGCCATAATGTGAAATAATGAACCTTAAAAACTTTCCCAATATCACCCCAAAAACACATTTCTTTGGGTTCAAACTAATTTTATATTCTCTCATTATCTCAAAGATGTGATGAAGTACTTTTGCATGCTCTTCTCTAGATTTGGGTTCGATAAGTTTTTCATCAACATAATTATCCATGATATCTTGAAGCATATCATGAAAAATTATAGTCATTACTCTTTGGTAAGTGGCTCCAACATTATTTAAACCAAAGGGTATCAATTGATAGTAAAAGGTACCCCAAGGTGTTGTAAATGTGGTTTTATGTTGGTCTTCAAGAGCTATTCTGATTTGGTTATATCCTATAAAACCATCCATTAAAGACAACATTTCATGACTTGTAGTAGAGTCCACAATAATATCAATATTTGGTAATGGGAAGTCATCCTTCGGACATGCTTTGTTGATATCTTAGAAGTTTGGACAAACCCTGATTCCTTATGGCTTATTTGACACTGGGACAATGTTGGATATATAATCTAAATAGTGGATGGGGTGAATGAAACCAACCTCGAATTACTTATTTAGCTCTTCCTTTATTAATATCATGACCTTGGGATGTATTTTTCAAAGTTTTTATTTTATGTATTTTTCATCTAGATGGATCACAAGATGATGCAAAACTATAGAAGGATTAAGCCCTGATATATCTAGATAAGACCATCTAAATACATCAACAAATTATCTCAATAAAAGAATGAGTATTTCTTAATCTTCTTAAGTTAAGGAAGTGTAAATATTGATTATTTTTGGATTTTCTTTAGTTCTAATGTTGATGACAATAGTGTCCTCAACTAGGAGAGTTGACTCTTCTTAATACTTTGGGGATGGTGGAATAATATTAAGTTCCTCCTCGAGGTCTTCTTCATGTGATGTTGATGTTGAATTGATCCTGTTATGTGATGATTATTCCCTAAAATATGCAAAATTATCTAACTAAATGGAAACTTCCTTCTTATGGTCACATGATAGAATCATCATTTTAAAAATGATCAAGCATAGGTTTTTCATGTTGGTCCCATTGGATTAAATATAGATATATGAGGTAAAGTGTCAAAATGACATTCTCATGAAAAAGGTTGGTTAAAGATAGATCTTTGAAGTAGCTATAGATGGAATCTATTTCACTATCCAAAGAATATTCCTCTGACTCAATAGAAGAGTCACTTTGGAAAAGTGTGGTATTTACATTGAGTAGATTAAAACCTATGCCATGGGAGGCTTCATTAGCTTTTAATGTTATAGGATCTATTCATCTTTGTTCATGAAGACCAAGGTCATTTCCTTTATAGTTCATTATTTTTCACATAATATATTTAGATATAGGGTATTTATTATTAGTGAAACAAGTAGTTAGTTCATCAGATTAAAGCCAAGAAGGATTCAAATCTTTAATGTATTCATAAAAAAGAAGACCATCTTATACAAATTTTGTTTTGTTGAATTTGTGAACTACTTGAGTTTCCATTCGATAGTGAGGCCTACCATGGTTACATGAAGACATATGAAGTGATCTTGTATAATTATAATCTTGGATCTTGTATTCGTCAATGCCTTTATCAATGATTTTGAATTGGGATGGAGGAGATGGAGGAGATTTATAAGTGGATGATTTATTGGAAGCTTGATTGGTAAATGGCATTTATGTGGAATTAGATGTGGTGGAATGCTAAACTAACCACTAAGGGGAGTGTTTGAAATAAAGTATTAGTATGGATGTAGTTTTTAAGCATAGGTGATTCTGTAATGAGATTAAAGTTATCTTCAATAATGGGGAAATATTTAGATTTTTAATATCGCCCTTCTAATAGTTTGTAATATTGGAAGGATTGAGGATCACCTTGGATAGTTTATTTCCATGTCATCATGTGAGAATTTTAAACATTGGTGTAAAGTGGAGGGAATGGTATTCATTGAATGTATCTATGGATAGCCAAGGAGTAAAATGTAAGGTAAATTAATATCAAGCACATGGACTAATGTTTCATGTATGATAGGCATTATCAAGGGAAGATAAATGGTACCCATCAATTTTTACTCATTATTATCATATGCATTGTTTTTAATATCCTAAATTTGTAATTAACCTCAATTTATATAAATTTAATGTCGAGCCATTATCTATAAACACCCTCTTTACCTTGTGTCTTGAGATAATGACTTTTATATACAATGGGGGATTATGAACATATCCCAAAGGGGAGACATAAAAATGGTCTAACATGACCTAATTATTAGTGGATATATTTCCAAATAATGCTTGAAAGTGAGATGGATTACTGTATTTTAGGATACTAAACTCTTAGAACACTTTATATAAAATGTCCTTATATATAGGTGAAGTCTTGAGAAGTTCTAAGATGGAAATGTTGGCAAGTGTTTTCTCAGGATGATCTATAATGTTGTACTTATGTTTAACATTAGATTATGATGCACTAGGAATGGTAATTCATGTGTGCTTTTTGGTAATGATGTAATTTTGTGCTTGTAAAGTAATGACTGAAACATGGTTGTGTGTGTAATCAACATAATTGAATATGGAGTCAAAAGAATGATTGGATTGTTTTACATTAATTACTCTGGTGAACTCTTGATTTTGCTTATCATTACCTTGATCATGTTTGAGGAATGGGTCTTTGTATATCTTAAATTTTTGGTTGTTAGTTTTCATGGATGGTTTTTTATGTCTATATTCCCATGATATATAAAATCTTATACATAGTTCTTGAGGTTCATATACCCTTTTTTAGAGTGTCCCTTTATCCTATGGTACTCACAATACTCATCTTATTTATACTAATCAATTTTAGGAATGTTATCTTCAAAAGGCTTGCTGTTAGGCTGAATGATTATGTTAGCTTGGGATAATTTATAAAAAATTGATTCGTAAGAGTCACCTAATTGGTTGAACTTACATTTTCAATTTTCTTGTCTTGGTTGATCATTGGGGATAGTAATTTTATTAATGGGTTGTGTATAAAATTGTTCTTGTCTAAGTGGGTTTTAGATTTGTTTAACATCAGTCACACCATCACTTATAACATTTTTATTTTTGGAAAACAAATTGGGTTTTTCAAGTTTTTGGAGGGATTATTCTTGGGTTTAAATATATTAATAACACCTATAGTGATTAAATTTATTTCAATTTAATCCCTTTTTCAATAATTTCATCAAATGAACTTAGATAAAGCAATTGTAAGAGATTTCCCAAGTTTGAGTTAAGGTTGTTCATAAAGATTGCAACAAGTTTAGTTTTAAGAAAAGACTAATAAAAACCAACTTGTCAATTCCCATCATATTTTTAAGAAGGAAACAAAGGTTGCATCATTGAGTTGCTTAGTGTTGTGTAGGTAAAGTGTGGTCAAGTCCTTTTGACTTTGTATGAAAAGTGACAAACAAACTTCTTAGATAAGTTCTCAAAAGTTAAAATTTATCCTTTAGGTAGATTTTAAAACCATTCAAGGGCTTAACCCCCAATAATTAATGTAAATAGTCTCAACATGTACTCTTTATATAAGAAACATCCACACATGCATGATAGAAGTCCTTAAGGTTCTCCCTAGGATCACCTTTTCCTTTGTATTTGTCAAATTTGGGAAGTTCAAAATTTTAGGGAAAGGTATTATCATGGTAGTTAAATCATATGTGTAAAAACAAATTTATTCAAATTATATCACTTTTTTTGGGAAAAGGTGACATATTACAATCCTTAAACCCTACCTTTCATGTTCTGAAACTCTTAAATAAAGTATGGTGATAATTTGTTCATTTCTCATGAAGAGGTATACAAATCATAAGTTGACCCATGAATTGGTTGGTGGTGTTGTTATTTTTTCAAAAAATTTAAGGGGTGGACTGTTAATTAATTGAGTAGGAGGTGGTTTGGAAAAATTATCATGTTGCATATGTTCAAAGTTATATGATTTGTTTGGGTTAGTGGAAAAGTTAAGGTTCAATGGGTTTAGATTAGTGTTAAAACTATAAATTGACTGGTTGGGATTGTTGAAGTTTAAATTTGTATTGGATTGGATTGGATTTATGTTAAAATTAGTGTTGGTTTGACGTAAGTTAGTTTGGTTTTGTATTATGTTAAAACTAGTGTCAGATTGGTTTGGGGGTGTGTCAAAACTAGGTCTAGATTATTTAAACAAAATGGGGTTGGTTGGATAAGATGGATTTAGTTTAGTTTGGTTTTAGTGTAAACTAATCATGTGGTTTAAATGGGTGTTAGGGTTGAATGATTGGTTAGATATTAGACTAGTGTTAAATGGATTAGTGTTGGTTGGTGCTTGATTTGAATTGGATGGAATAAAACCTACAAGAGTATGTGAATTGGAAAATTGATTTTGTGCATTTCCTAAAATAACATTTGGATTTGGATTGATGGGTACACTTTAAGAAAAACCTAATTTTATATTTTGTGATGATTGTTTGATTGGTGATCTTTAAATACTTGGATTGGAATTGATTGGAAAGTCAAAATGAGTATTCAAGCTTGGGTTATAGATTGGTAAACTTGAATTAAAATTCAAATTTTGATTATTATATTTTTTGATTGGTAAATTAGAATGAATATTCAAGTTTGTATTGATTAGATTTATGATTGGTGAAATTGAATGAACATTCAAGTTTGAGTTATGTTGGTTACTAATTGTCAAACTTGAATGAACATTCAAGTTTGGATTAGGTAGATTGATATTTAATAAACTTGAATTAATATTCAAGATTGGGTCATATGGAGGGATAAATATGGGTGAATTGACATTCACACTCAAACTGGTATGGGTGTTGGAATTTGGATTAACCAAAATATTTTTTGTTTAATTGGGTTGGATATTCATAATCTCTTAGTTGGTTTGATGAGGATGGGTTTCCATAGAAAACCCATGACTTACTTGGGAGGATTCCTCATGCATGATGGTTTTCCATTTATATTGAGAGAATTGGGGATTGGGATTAAAGGAACTTATGAGAGATTTACTACCCTCTAAAGATCTTTGTGAGATTAATGGGTTATGAATAATTGACAAAGAATCTATTTTAATAATCAAATATTACATGTTTTGGATATTGAAATCAGGTGGAATTTTTCCTCTAAACTCAAAGCTTGAAGTAAAATTTCATCTTTGTTGGTAATGATGTATTAGTTGAATGAAGGAGGAAATTTTTCTTTTGGGTTGCCCTCATCTTGGTATTCTCCCCCTTCTTCTTCCTCATTGTCATGAATTTCATGTATTTCTACATGATGATTTTGGTGGTCTTGGATACCAAATTGGAAAGGGTCATTTCCAAAAGGCTTTTCCTTTTCCCTAGAATTTTTAAGCATATAAATGTGACTTTTTATAGGTGGCATTCCTAGGGAAAGACTTGACAAAAGACTACAAAAGGACCCAAGTGACTAAAAACTTTGATTGGAAACTAAATGCTTTTGATTTTTGCTTTGGAATGTTTGATTTTAAAGTTTTATACATAAAAGAATCAAATGAATATTTGTTTCCATTCAAGTATTTTTACCATGTGGTAAAGTACAATGAAATAAACAAATAATATTTATGTTAAACACTCATGCAATCATAAAAAGGTGAAAAAACTAAGAAATAGGGACTTTAGTAACCCATATGCTTCCCATGACACTAACTTGTTTATTACATTAGTTTTAGCCTAATATTTCAAGTAACTAACCATGGAGTATTTTTTCATTCCCATGGCCCACTAAGCCTAGTTTCAAGGGTGCATGGGAACTAACTATTGGTGTTTTAGATTGCACCCTAGCTGAATAAGGTGATTGTTCAAGTCCTCTTACACAAATCTAGTCCAACATGGGACTGACCCTAGGTTGTGGGTCACCTAAACTTGGGTTAGACCTTTATAAAATGTTAGCTTCTTTCTAGATCTATCATCTAAACTAGACTTAATCTAACACTTGCTTGGAGAAGAAATAGAGAGATACAACAATATATGAAAATATGTAAAATAAGGTGATGCACTAGTAATTGGAACACTTTTACTTTGCACAAGATACATTATGATACACATTCAATACCTAATAAGATCAATCCCATATAATTATTTCACAATAAGGCATTGACCAACTAACAAACTAACATGAGAGGGCAAATATCCACTTTCAAGCTAAGTAACAAATTATAAATTGAACTTCTAATGACCTGTGAGAACTAACAATAATTTATTGAAGGTGAAAACACTAAAACATAGACAAGGAACATACATTCACTCAACCACAATACATGAATTCATAGGACACAATTCAATCTAGCTTTTAAAATGATGGAATTTAGTCTTTATTATGTCAAAAGTGTTACGATACAAAATTTATCATAACCTAAGCAATCCAAAGTGTATAAGAATTTTTTTTCTCTAAAATTTTTTGATATTTCTTTCTAAAACTTCCAAAAAGAGCTAAATGTGATAGAAGTTGTAACATATATAGAAAAAGGAAGAGAGAGAAGGAGTTATGATGTATTAGCACAAGTTTGAGGATGTTGACTTATGATCTTATCAATAAGGAACCATTTATGTAAAATAATTGAATTCTCATTATCTTTATCCATCCATGAGGTCTCCTTCTTGGAACTCCATGTCATTATCTATCTAATCTTCTGACAAAGACTATGTCTTGGAATTGAAAAGATTATACCACATTTGCTTAGGGTGGCTATCGGTACCTGCTCATTGAAAATGTGACCCTAATGATAGGCAAAAAGCCTTTCAATAATCATGTTTACGTCTATATTTTATATAATATCAAACACAAGTCCATTTAAAGGTAAAAACTAATCCAATTATTGGTTTTCACATAGTCACAATACCCATGTAAAAACTACAAATTGCTTGATTTTGCTTCACGATCACTAGTCCATCTTTGATCTTTGTACTAGTCCAAAATACCTATTATAAATATAAACATTGTGAAAGCCAAGAATCCTCCATCTAAAAGTAATGAAAATGTTCATGGAATGACCCTAAAATAAGGTTGACAGGTTCTACATTAGCAACCAAATGTCTTATTTAGCTTTAATGGTGATGGAGCCTTATCCTTAACCATCTTGATTGAATGACTATGATTAATATTAACCTAACTCTAATGAAAATATGGTTCTTTAAGATTTTTTTTACCTAGTCTGAGAAATGGTTCATCAACCTTCAATAAAAGCTCTTTGGATTTTCCCTTTATTCATTGGTTGTTGATTGCCTACTCAGATCATTTACACTGTGTCCAATTGTATTTATTCTTATTGGTCCCATAGATAATTGATAAATTATTGACTTTGCTCTTACATCATTAGATCTTGATTTGCATGATTAAATGCACTCCATCAATCTTATGCTAGCTTGAACATGCTCATGACACTTGTCAATCATATGTTGATCTCAAAATCCTATTATCAGTCTATTGCTTTACATGCTTATGCCATATGGTGGCCTCTCAAGATCCTTAACCTTTTGACTCATCTCACACCATTAATCTCCTTGGTATGAATGAATGTGGTCCATTTATCTCATTGGGCCCACTTTCCTACCACTCAAGCTCATACCATTAGATCATTGGTATGATTTAATGTTGATCATTGATTTTACTTAGATTTAACAATAAATGGCTATTTACCATGGTATAAATTTGACATTTTCATGACCATCATTTGAATTATACATGATCATCATTTGACATCTACATGATCATCATTGACATCTGAGTAGTCATAAAATTTAAGACCCTAATGGTATTTCCATTGCTCAAACTTGATGTCTACATGAATGTTTCCCATTATTTGACCAACTTTAAAGGCTTGGATATGGAAGTGAAAAGGTCATGGAGGCACCAAATTTTCAAGAGATATTCTTACTAAAAGGATTATGCCCACTTGATCTATTGGTCATGCACGCTTTCTATGTATATTTACAAGGTGTTTGAGTGAGCTGACCTATGTGGTTTTGCATGACATTTGCATGATCATCATTGATCATTTGAACCTAAATGGATATTTGTCGAGGCTTGAATTTGACACTTGGGTGAACATCTTACTCTGCATGACCAACATTGAGGACTTAGAACTTGAGCTAGAAAGCTCACGTGGGCATGAAACTTATAGAGCATGTTTCTACCATGAATAGATACATAGTGCTATAATATTTTAACTCATGTGGAATTCGGAGGTCATTTATAAAAATCACAAATAATCCAACTAGTATTGTTCTTCATGATGTCCTAATGATGATCTAGTTTCACAAAACTTGTTCTTAAAATTTTGCAACTCCAAATGTTTTTTTGAGGCCTACGTAAACTTGTACCTAATCTTGAATTGCATTGATCACCATGAAAGCCTATTTGGATCCTTTTATTTACCCTGTAGATTAATCAGAATGCACTTTAAACAAGCTTAAAGTGTTTTAAAATCTTTGTGATCAATATGAGACCATTAGACCACTCATTACATCTAGAACCCTATCTAATCCATATGATCATTTGATCGATTAGGAGATCTACTTCTTTCTCTATATCAAGACCTTTTAGAGACTACACTACATTTAGGCAAGTTTGCTATGTAGGCCAAAAATTGTCTAACATCTTTGGTGACTTAGCTGGGTAGTATGCCTAGTATGCTTAAGAACTCAAACCATCTCTATGACTCTTGGCCCATTTACATGACTGCAATATAACCTTTTGACTTAAAAGGATAAATAATCCTAATAAAAGGGGAAAAAAATTAAAATGGAAACTAACATAAAAAAATCAAATGCAACTAACCTATTGAATAATTGTGTAAACAAAGCACTTATTTGGGATAAAAGTAACAAAAACTAATGTGTTAGAATAACACCTAGAGAAAAACAAGATCAACTAACTATGTACGGGAAACTTAGCTTCCTCAATAGTAGTATTTCAGATGTATCTCATTGATTGGGATATGAAGATCTTCACCATCCATTTTTGCAAGCTGGAAGGCATTGTGGGATTTGTAGCTGGAGATTATGTATAGACCACTCTAGAGAGAGTTAAATTTTGTGTGCCTTCCTAGATTATATCTATCCTCATCCCACTTGAAGACTAAATCTCCTTTAAAATTTATTGAAGAAGCTCCTTTGTTAAAAGATCTCTTTGCCATCGCTTGATGGGCCTCCATAGCCAACATAGATTGTTGCCTTGTCTATTCTAGCTCCATGAGCTCAGTATATTTGATTTCCATTGGCTCATTCTTCAAAATATCAAGTTGATGCATTAGTTCTAAAGTAAGTAATTCAATAAAAATATGCATTATTTATTCCTTGCCATATACTAGCTTGTATGAAGAATTGGATATTGACCTTTTATAGGTAATCATATCAACTTGTTAGTACCCAAAATTAAACTAAGGAAATTGGGCCCTTATCGAGTGAAAATGTCTAAGTCCAACCTGAGTCAGGTATAGATGACTAAGTTCTTGTCACAATTTCTTTCTTCAAATGTTCACTTCAAGGTCAAGTTTTATGTTAAATTGGCTAAGTGTTAAATTAGTCCTTACTTGGTGTATGTGTAAAGCCCATTTTCATCAGACATTTTGTCCACTATAAAAAGTCCAAAATCCAAATTCTTATAGGCATTTTTTCACACAAAAATCTTGATGAAATTTCATTTTTCTAAGAAAAAATACAAAGGCCTTATTTATTTTAGACATTTTTTTCCTGCATAAAAAGTTTGAAGGGTTAATTCCTTCAGGCATTTTGCCCACACAAAAAGTCTGAAATAATTACATTATGTAAAGAAAAATTAAAGTTCTTATTTGTTTCAAACTTTTATCCATAGAAAAAAAATTCAAAGGGTAATTTCCCTTCAGGCATTTTGCTTGCACAAAAATCCCAACAAAAGTCTTTTATTTTGTTGAAAATCTCAAGTCTAAATTCCTATGGCAAAAAGTGTAAGTTCAATTTATTTAAGGAAATTATTTCAGACAAAAAGTCTGAAATAATTGTCTCGATGAAAACAAATTAACGAAGACTCAATTTTTGTGGGAAATGTGCAAAGGTCAATTTCTTCAAGGAAATTTTTATGGACAAAATGTTCATAATAATTCTCTTGATAAAGAGAGGGCCTAGGAGAAGAAGTGCCAAATACAAAAAGCCCATAATAATTATTACAAGAAAATTGTGCCAAAGATAGAGAATTCAAAGACAAAAGTCCCAAAAGAACAAGTGTCGTAGGCTCAAAACTCAGTATTTTCCCCTTGTTTATTCTAAGCCAATAATATCCAAGCTATTATAATATGATCCAACAACATGCATTTGCTCAGGTGTGTAAACACCAATATTGTGTTGACCCCCCCTTGGTCCACTTCTAAACATTTACACACTTTATTAATTTAAAATAAATTACTTATTTTAAATTAATGACATCACCCTAGACACCTCACCTTGGACACCTTGCCCTTAGACCATTTCTCACCCTATGAGTCACCCATGACCTATTCTCACTCCATCCTAACCTTCTAACTAACTCTCGTGCCTAATAAACCTATCTTTTGACCGTTCTCCAATGACAAATGCACTTAGTGGATGGAGAAATGGGCAAAGGGCTAAAAATAGCCCTTTTACCCATTCTCTAGCCGCCAACATCAGTCAACTGTCAGCCGACGCCGATGGGATCACCGACGTCAGTTTCATAAACCGAGTTCTTTCTAGACCCCAGACTCTCTCTCTCTCTCCCAAACTCAGAAACATCGACGCGCACACTCTGAGACCAATCATCAAAATTTGACTAATGCTCCCTTAGCCACAAAAACTCTATGCAAGTCACTCCAGATTAGACTGGAATATTGTACGAGGATTTCGACATCAGCCATAATAGGAATAAGCATTCTCACACCACTGGTTCTTCATTAGGCAAAGCTATGTATTCTTCTGCCTCTCATTTCAGTAATTTAGAATACATTAGTAATTAGTTTCTATTTACTATTTCTAAATACTATCAACCCAGCCCCAACTTTCTTCCGTAGAAAGGCTGAAAAGCCTTCCTCCTATCCTTATCCCTTTTAACACCTACCCTCTACCTTTGTCCCCTCTCAGACCCTATTCACTTTCCTACAACCCTGGACAAACATTTAAAGTTCTAGACCCTTCTGTCAACCACAAACATACCCTAAAATCATCCAAAGACCCATTGCCCCGACTGACATCGACAACATCTCCTACTGACATCGACAGCATAATCAACGTCAGCATCATTGACAAACTGACATCGGCGTAACTACCGATGTCGATGACTGTCACAGATTGATTACAAAGAATAGGTACGTGTTATCTTTATTTCTCTTTCTTAGTCTTTCACCATTTTCTTTATACAACACTCTTCTTATCAAAAAGTGGACTGTCATCCCTTAAGGAAGTCTTTACACTTCCAGGACCGAGCATATAGCTTGGCAATCCACTATATCTTTCTCTAACATTCTCCTTATTTGAGTTTCTTTCTTTCTACAAGTGTTTCCTCCATAGCCAAATAGGATCTCCTACAACGGTTGGATATAGTGCGCAACTTAATCTGGGTATCAATCAAACCCCTGACCCTTAACTTTAGTTTCTTCTTCTTCTGAATGTAATTAGCAAAAACATAGAGAAACATTTTGGCATGCCCGGTGGGACCCTAGAGTCTTCCTTGGGTTCATTTCCTCTAAAAAGCAAACTTTCATATAGATGCATTAGGAAAAAATTCTCTTCTTGCATCATTTTCTTCTATCTCTTTATTTCAAAAACACACCATTAACACAAGTTAAAAAGAACATCTTTCTTTTTCTTCTTGTCACTTCTTGCCTGCATCTTAGAGTAGTGAAAAGTCATACTCTTAACCTTTTCTCCACTTGTTTGCATCTAAACAAAACATTTCAATTTGGGTTAAAAAATAATTGCATTTCATTCCTGCTTGAATGCATACTTAGCCCTCTCACTTAGTAATTCAAATGCATTATGAATAAATCGTAGTGCACAAATGTTACACAACCAGACCACAAGCACATCAAATTAAACATTTAAACATACTTGAGACAAGGCTTGTCTAGGATTTCATCACCTAGTAGATACCTTACCCTTCCTAGTGATCCTACTTGGATTTCACCACCAAGAGGAGGACCCACTTTGTTCTCTAGCAGAGTATAAACTATAGTCAAAGTATATATTAGCTAAGTGCCCCAGCTCAGCTCTGTGAAGTGAAAGGAGCAAGCCCTAGCACCAGGCCACATACTGAACCTAACACAGATTTTTGAGCACCAAAACATAACTTGAAACCATCCATAGACTTCCTCTTTAGAACCTGTTCTAAAAGCCCAATTCCCAAACACATTCTTCTAAGGCATAAGCCATCACGACTCTAAAATTTATTCTTAGAAATTTAACATTTTAGAGGTTGCTTGCCTATTCATCTATTTTGTTGTTTTTATTTAATTTTTTGAGCTGGTGAGGACGCATCATTCTGAGGTCCAAAAACAACTCAAAATTTCTTCTTCCTTCAAAAACTATCATTTTTCTATTTTTTTGGAATTACATAGAAACTAACATCAGTTTTTCCACTGACATCGGCAACAACTATTCACCAACATCAGTTATCTCACCGACCTCGGCAACATTCATAACCAACATCTGTTAGTAAACCAATGTCAGTCACTGTCAACAAATTTTCATCCCAAACAATAAGATTAAAACCCAACTTTTTTGTTGTTAAACATAAATTTTGGTTTTTTTAAACTGAAATACATAGTTTTTCGAACCTGAACCCATTTTGTCTTGAATGGTTTTGACACGTAGTCAAGCTAAAACTCTTGTTGACCATGTAAAGCAACAACCACTCCCACCTTTGCCTTCTATATCAAGTCACCAAATGGAGTATACTTTAGAAACTGAGTGTACTCCTATCCAACCCACCCCAAATCAACCTCTTATTGTTCCCAAAGGGGATCAAGACTTTGAGAGATTCCTTGACCACAATGTCAAGGCTCTCTAACACTATCTCACGAGAAGCCAAATGCAAGATCCTTCAGGTAACCCTATTTATGGGATGCCAACTTCCTTAGTTGAATGGCAATAATATCGACAACCTCTGTTACCCAACCTATGGTCACTCAAGCCATTGCCTCGACTAGTCACCCAACCATGGCCAATGTTCAAGATTTGGCCTCCCCTTCTATTTCTAGACCTACCTCCATTAGGGTTTCCATACCCCCTCAACCACAAACAATTCAACCAAGTTTGACACCTTTTTAAAACTTGATTGTCTTTACCCCACCCACTCTTGCACCTATAAATACAAGAGTGACTACCTATCCTCTAACTAGTGTTGCCACCACTCAACCACCCTTGGTGGCATCTAGTCAAGTTGTGCCCTCTAGCTTCATGGCACAAGCCCCCTTGACTTGAATATCAGTCCCTATGATGAACTACCAATATGTTGCACCTACACAAATGCAACTAAGTATGTCATACACCCCTCCTAACACCTTCCAAGTACCCTACAACCTAGGGGGTGCCCCTCCTACCAATCCATCAGTTGATCTAATCAATATGCTGATGGATAAGATGTCCAACCTTGAGACATCCATTTTTGGTTCAAGCAATGTTCTTTCATATGAACAAATCTGTAATGAACCCTTCCACCCTTCAGTCCCTATTCGACCATATCCTAGTTAATGGGAACTCCCAAAATTTAAATGCTTTTAGAGTAAAGAGGACCCACAACAACATTTATGAGCATTTAGACATGCTTGCTACCTCATAGCGCATGATGATGTGTTATTACTTTGCACATTTCCCATGTCACTTTCTGGCACTGCCCTTGATTGGTATAGCTCCATTACCAGTCATTCTCTCTTTTCCCTCACTCAACTCACCCAGATATTTCTTGACCATTTTTCAATCAACATCACTAAGAAGGTCTCCATCATAGACCTATATTCTATTAGACAATTCGATGATGAATCAATAGCTGACTTTGTTGCCCGTTGGAGAGGTTTAATCAACCAACTCTCCTTTTCATTACCTTAACCTAAGCTCATTGAGCTCTTTTCAAGAGCATGTGCCAAGCACATCTCATCCACTTTGAGGGTTCAAACATTCTGCACATTTGATGAAGCTTTCACCATGGCCCGAAAGATTGAACTCTGCATGATCAAAGAAGATAAGGTCAAACTGCATAGTAAAAATACTAACACAAAATCCAATGACCCTTCTTCCAAATCTTCTTCTTCCCATTCCAAGTCCAAGGGATCGGCAAACATTGTGGTACTTAGATCTTCATCCTCTACCATAACTAATCAATCTGAACCTTCCACATCACAAAGCATCACAAGACAATTCTAACAAAGGTATATACAGCGTCAATACACTCCAATAGGAGAATCATATGCTTCTATGTTGGATAAACTAGTGAAGTGGGGGGTCCTCAATCTCCCTCAAATCTGACCACCTCAATTTGACCCCTCAAAAGCCATCCCTACATGGTATAGGGAAAATGACTTTTGTAATTATCATCATGTCAAAGGTCATGACACCGACAATTGAAAAACATTCAAAAACATTGTCCAAGACTTGCTAGACAAAGGGGATCTTGTTTTGGATAACCCAAATGCACCAGCTAACCAAAACATAGATATCTTTAGGTAATCATTCCCTAACCATCCCCCAAGTCAAAAAAATGTTCAGACCATGGCGGATGACCCTCAAGAGTGCAACATACGCATGGTCGACATGGTTTCTCCTTTTATTCCTAACCAACTTCTCCCATAGTCTAAAGAGGTTAGTCAACTTATTTCTCCACCATAGGTAGAAGAACCTTCTTCTCTTATTTGTCCTCCACAGATGGAGGATAATCCTCCATCGACCCCCCTTTCACACGTAGGAGAGTCTACTTTGATCTCTCCCATATTGGAGGATGCTTTGATAATACCAACGCCACTAGCCCCACCCTCATCCTTCCTATTACCAATGCAGGATCATACTTTTCCCGCTCCTCGACCACACGCAGAATCCATGATCACCCCTGCGCTCTATCCTCTCAAAGAGCCACATTCTCTAATCCCTTCTCCACTGAGAGAAGAACTTATACCTTCACCTACTTTGGTCGAGGAAGATTCGGTGACAGTTTTCTCTCACCATTGGCCTGAGATCACTGCATCTAACACGTTTATGCTCTCGTGATCACCCAAATCTTCTAAAAGACTGATTGCAAGACCTCACGTGACGTCACCTAAACCATTTTCTCGATTAGTAGAAAACTTAGGATTTATCCATTCTAGGAACCTAAAACATGAGGTGCTATGGGAGTGACTTAAGGCTCCTTATCTTACACATCCCACTTCAATTGCCAACCCTTTCGTGACAAATCACCTCAAAATCTCTAATCATAATCGGGCTTCCACTTCTAAATCTTTAAAAGCTCAACCATCCACATTTGAAACTAAATCCTTACAGGTGTCCACCATACCAAAATAGATTACATCTCTCAGTGTTCACCTTGTATCCAACCTCATTCACCCACAAGTGAAGGTAGACTTGAACCTCACCACACACAATAGTGGTCCTCACACCAAACTAAAGAAGGCTGCTAAACCACAGTAGAGAACTCCTCCCCCACCATCACCATTGCCCTCTATTTTAGGCCCACATCCATTTACTTTAATGGGAGTGCTCCCAACTCGAACACCTAACAAAGGCAAAATGCCTCCATTACTCCCTCTACCCATCAAACATATACTTCCTCCAAAAAAATTGACACCTCTCACCATGAAAGTTCCATCTACGTGAGTGGCCACATCAACCAAAAAGGAGGTATGAAAACCTACCCCAATAACTCCTAAATAGAAGTTGTCAACCCCTATTACAGTAATGAGCGCAGACCCATTGGTGGGTTCTTATGCTTCGATGTTATGCCGATTGTTGCAGTCGTCTAGCATCATTTTCCCACCCATTAAACCATACCAACCTCTCAAATCAAAACCATCTTGGTTCGACGACACTAAAATCTGCTTGTATCATCACACACCTGGACATGATACTAAGCATTATTATGCCCTTAAGGTTGCCATTCACCAACACTTGGAAAAAGGCACCCTTCTTGTTGAGGATTCTCTTGACCATTCTTTTGACAAACTATTGACACCATCACATGCCTCCAAAATCTCCTCACCTAAATTGAGATCCCAATGCGAGCCCATGGTCCCTCTATCACCTTCTCCCCCTTTATTCAAAATCAACACCATTAATGTGGCCACCAGGTCCCAAACATCAAAGGGTAAAAGAAAAGAGAAGGTTTCTACCCCTTCGACATATCCATTTGCCAAGCCCTCTCAACCACCAAAACCCAAGATTTCTATCTTGGGCACATCTCAACCAACATCTCTAGGGGAAATTCCTCCTAACCTCTCTAGTCTACATGACGTTTGATATAAACAACTTATTCATTACTTGACTTATTCAATCATTCCTCCTAATCTCTCTAGCAATGGATGGCAAGCTTTTATCAAGAGTACTGCTTGATACACCATGCTAAGGGGTCTTCTCTACAAATGAGGCTTTAATGGCCTCCTTCTCTGATGCCTAACTACCATTGAAACACCTCATGCCATCAAACAAGTCCATGATGGGATTTGTGGAGGACATTTCAGTGGCAACGTGATTGTAAAGCGTATCCTCTGCTTGGGCTATTATTGGCCCACTCTTAACCAAGACTGCAATGACTATGTTTGGCATTGTATCAAATGCCAACAACATGCTAACCTACATCGACCAAAACATGCCTACGACAAAAATCTGAAAGAGCAAGATTTCACAATCAGAGATCTCGTCCTTAAGGAAAACCAACACGTGACTAATATGGAAAGAAGCAAATGAGGCAAGTTTGCTCCTAATTGGCTCAGACCTTATATCATAACACACAAGTATGGATCAAGAACTTATCATCTATCTTCTCTTGAAGGCCAGCCAGAACTTGAGCCCCTTAATGCCTTGCATCTGTGACCATTCTACTGTTAATCAAGTACTCATTCACTTGATATTAACTTGAGCTTGTCCCTTGAGCAACCCCCGTCATCCTCATTCCTATTCCTTTCAACCTTTTTCTCCTATAACAATTAGTTAACCTTTTTTGCATTAATACTTTGTCCTAATAAAAGGGAAACCCCTAAACTTCTATAGTCTAGTCCATAACTAAAACTTCAGTCAATAAAAACATAAAAACTGGGATGCCTAACCAAAGGTCATAAACTATAAATGTAGACTGCTCCCTCAAAGGACAGCTACATTATTGTTACTACTAATAGACTACTCCCTTGAAGGATAGCTATTCAAACACATCCAAACATACAAATCAAAACATAGACCACTCCCTCGAAGGATGGCTATGCCCAAATTTTTTTACATACACAGCACCCTCTCAGAAGCTGCCCACATCGATCAGCTTCACATGACTACAAATCAAAACAACATCCCCAAGTAGACTTCTCGCATTGATCAGTCTACCAAAAAAAAACTGACTGACAAACTATTAAGTCATGGACTTGCCTATAGTTGTTCTCAGGGTCACCTATCAAAAGGGGCAAAGTTATCCCTACTAAAAAGGGTTACGCTTTCCTCACATATCACATAATCACACCTATTACCCCAACATTCCCAAGGGACTTTGAGCTCACTTAACGTCAAGTGATTAGAATACTTCTCTAACACAAACCAATGGTCAAATGACGTAATGCATGAACGGGGCTTTTTGTTTTCAAAAACCCTATCTATGCTATCACTATGGTCCTTGTCAATGAAAGAGCAAAATGCCTTTCACTTCTTATACACCTTCATCACATACAACCAAACCAAACCAAACCAAACCAAACCAAACCAAACCAAACCAAACCAAACCAAACCAAACCAAAACATGTTCTAACCATTAACATAACATCATGATTTATTTAATGCAAATACCAATTTGCGTTATGTAAATTATCATAGCCCATTCACATTAGTTTATATCAAAAATAATACACATGGAAACTATCAATCAAACACAATTTATGTCGAGCATATACCATCACCAATATGGAAACTTGCTGAAGCATAAATAAACTCATTTCATTTTTAGCATACACCATCACGAATATGGAAAATTGCTAAGGATGAAAAACCACATAACCTATGTTGCAGCATACACCATCACACAATATAAAAAACGCTGTAACATCATCATACACTCATCATTTCAAAAACATAACCAAACCAACCAACAACCTCTTTGACTCCATTTTCCCTTTTTGGGAGAACGACATTGGCCTGAGGCCCTTAAAATAGGGGCTATGTAGGTAGCACTCAGTTGACATGGGGTCTTTTGAGGTTAGCTCGGCCATTCATTGGTTCATCTATCTAATGGACCACTTATTTGAACAAACCCAAAATCATGACCAAACAACCAGCCCTGACACTGTAGAAGTCACTTTAAACTTCTCATGGGGCACATTGGAGATCACTGACCACAACAAACTACACTTGCGATCACTTATATCTCTGACCGACCTGACCAACAACCTTGGAGATCATGACTATCTAAACAAAAAAGAGGTACGAAAAACTCCCCCTACAACTTATAAATAGAAGTTGTCAACTCCTACTACAACAACGAGCGCAGACCCATTAGTGGGTTCATATGCTTCGATGTTATGCCGATTATTGCAATCCTCTAGCATCATTCTCCCACCCATTAAACCATACCAATCTCTCAGATCAAAACCATCTTGGTTTGATGACACTAAAATCTGTGTGTATCATCGCACACTTGGGCATGACACTGAGCATTGTTGCACTCTTAAAGTTGTCATTCACCAACACCTAAAAAAAGACACCCTTTTCATTAAGGATCCTCTTGACCACCCTTTTAAGAAACCACCAACACCATCCCATGCCTCCCAAATATCCTCACCTAAATTAGGATCCTGTCGTGAGACTATAGTCCCTCTACCACCTGTTCCCCCTTTGTTTGAAATCAACATTATCAATGTAGCCACCAAGTCACAAACCATGAAGGATAAAGGAAAAGAGAAGATTTCTATTCCTTGGACATATCTATTTGTCAAGCCTTCTCAACCACCAAAACCCAAGATTTCTATCTTGGGCACATATCAACCAACATCTCCAGGGGAAATTCCTCCTAACCTCTCTAGTCCACATGACGTTTGGTATCAACGACTTGTTGACTACTTGACTTATTCTATCATTCATCCTCATATCTCTAGCAATGGACAGTAGGCTTTTATCAAGAATACTGCTCGATACACCATGCTAGGGGGTCTTCTCTACAAATGAGGTCTCAACGGCCTCCTTTTTTGATGCCTAACCACAACTGAGACATCTCATGCCATCAAACAAGTCCATGATGAGATTTGTGGGGGACATTTCAGTGGTAACCCAGTTGCAAAATGCATCCTCCACCTGGGCTATTATTGGCCCACTCTTAACCAAGACTGCAATGACTATGTGTTTCTATTCAAATTTTGCTTTCAATTTCAAAAGAGAGAAAATGAGAAATTTAAGAAAGAATGGTCAAGGCTTGATGTACCTGGATAAAGTCTGTGCACCGTAATCCAGACGCTATGAGTACTCATCTTTGGCTGTGGAGGAATGACACCTGCAAAGAAAAGAAACTTGGACAAAAGAAGGCGTTAAATGGATAGATGGTGGGTTGCCAAGCGAAAGCTTGATCCCAGAAGTATGAAAACTTCCTTAAGGGATATAAACCCACTAATCAATAAGTGTCTGATAAACAACAGAATGATAAAGAATTGAAATGATAAAAGATGGAATGAAAAAGGGAAGCAAAGGCTTACTTGAAAGAAGCTGTCGAACTGGTCACAGTCACCAGCGTCGATTGGTCAAGGTGCCGACGTCGGTTAATCTACCGATGTCGATTGGGGTAGTTACCAGCGTCGGTAGAGGCAAAGGTCTTTGGACAGGGATCTGGGTTGGTCTGTGGTCTGTGGACAGAGTCTGGTTAGGGTCTGGGTTTATTTGAGTGGTCTTGAGACAAATTTTGGGCTTGGTTGAATGGTCTGGGGTCTAGGTCTGAAAGTCTGATTGAATGGACAGAATGTATGGTCTGACAGAGGATAGATGCAATAGGGAGATGGAGAAGTAAAGATTCGGGCCTGGCTTGGTTAACAGTCTGGTTTAGGGAGAGGGAATGCTGAATCTAATTCATATACTTAGAAGCAAATGACTAGAAAACACAAAGAAAACATAGACAATATACTTACCTGTGCCTTGTTGAAGGTGTGCTACTGATGATTCCCGTACCTGCTGTTGATGTAGCCTGTGTGGAGAACCTGTTGCTGATGGAGAACCCTGAAGCTGTTGCTGCACCTAAGGGAGAGAGTGAGAGGCTTGATTGAGAGATTTCACAGATTGACAGATGGTCAAAGACTAAAAATTGAAGGATTCGTGATTTGCTTCCAAAGATTAGCTGATTTCTGATTGGGATCGTCAAAGAGTCTGAAAAATTGGCTAAGTATAACCAACGTCGGTGATTCCACCGGCGTCGACCGACATTTGACCGACATCAGTGGGGTTATAATGGGCAAAAAGAGCCACTAAGTCCATTTTTCATCCGCCAAGTGCACTATCCGTTAGAGAATGTCGAGGGTTGGGCTAAATACGCACGAGAGTTTGTTAGGTGGTTAGAGAGAAGTAGGAATAGGTCTTGGGTGAGTCATAGGATGAGAAATAGTCTAAGGCGAGGTGTCATGGGTGATGTGTCCAAGGAGGGGGGTTAATTTAAAATAATTTTATTATTTTAAATTAGTAATTTTTAGGAATGGGTTAGGAATGGACCAAGGGGGAAGGTGACCAAGGGTTAGACAATATTTAGGTGTCTACATTTGCCCCTTTTTGTCTTATTAGTTGCTCTAAGTGAACTGCAAGACAAAAATAGGAGTCAGTTGCCCCAGATATAGGATAAGGTTGATTTTGTCTTGTTGGTTGTTCAAGTGAACTGCAAGACAAAAATAGGCGAGGGTTGGTTGCCCTGATTATGGATGAGGTATCCCCCCTCAAAGTAGTAGATGAGAGAAGGGAACCTGGAATCGGTTGCTAATTTGACAGAGAGTAGATGAAAAGGGTGAAGATAGAGTGAGAACGTTGTAAAAGTTATGATTGCGTAGACACCACTTCATGAGGATGGTCAGGTCAAATTGTCGCAGGTCAAAGGTCGAGGAGTGCCAAAATTAAAATAACCAGGCCCCATCATTAGTCGTAGCTGATCAGGTTATTCAATCTAAGCTAAAGCTCCAATGGTCATCGTGTTCCAGGTATCCCAGGCTTAGGAAGTGCTCCCAAAAACATGAAAAAGTCACAAGTAGTGTGGATCAACTGGCTTGCGATCCTGTACTTGTGAAGGTCAAAAGTGTGTGCACAATTTTGCTAACCAATCATGAGGTAGCATATATGTAAAAACAACCAAGGCAAAATTGCTTTGGAAGTAGTTACGGTTTTAGGAGATGGGCATGATTTCCAATGTCTGGTGGTCGATGGATGGAGGCAAAAGTGATCTAAGTATGCCCCACAGGGACAAAGTGACGTGGTCTAGAGGACTGACTGAGTGGCTGCATGATTTTGGTCATCTTGAAGAGGGATGAAGTTTTAAGGCCACTGACGTTGGTTATAGAACCGATGTCGGTGGCCAAAAGAGGCTGACGTCGGCGGAAATAGGCTGACGTCAGTGGCCTACGGCACGATTCTACCGACATCAGTGGTCTGCCAAATCTGACAAAACCAGATTGGTGGCCCACCAAAAGTCATTTGTGACATTTGACCAAGAGAAAAAAGAGCTCTAGAGTGGATTTAGTGAAAGTGACCCAGAGCTGACTGAGGAGCTGTGTGAGGTGGCAGATAGGCATTCATGGAGAGAAGAAGCGAGTTGGAGAGTGATTAGAGGCTACAGAAGCGTTTGTGGGCCCAGTGAAGTGTGAGAGTAGAGAAACACAATGGAGATGGCAGAGGGGAATAGAGGACCCGCGGGAGGTCCACCACCAGTGGCACCCATTGTGCCACCATGCCGGCGATGCCTGGACGAGGTAGGAGGGTCTCTGAACCCTATTTGAAGTGTTTTTGTTTTGTATTTAATTTTTGAAATTTTAGTTGTTTTAGGTAGAAATCGAGAGGGGAGGGTAGCTAGGAAGGTGGGTAAAGGGTCTAGGATAGGTTAGGAGTGATTTAAGAGAGTTAAGGAGGGTATGGGGGGGTTCAGAGGGGAAGCCCTAATTTTTAGGGCTGGCCCCATTCGGCCCTAGGGCTGAACCAGTCATCGACGTTGGCAGTTTTGCCAGTGTCAGCCGACTGATGACCGGCGCCAGTCACTAACCTGTCGACGTCGGTCACTAAGTGACCAACGTCAGTTAGGTGAGTGCCATCACCAACATGCTAACCAATGTCAGTGGCTACCTGGTCAGAAAGAGTGGTAAAAAATAGTCAAGTCAAAAGGTCAAAGCTACGCCAAGGGCTTCCCGGGTGTCAGAGTAGTTGTAAAATAGGAAGAGTAGGAATAGTTTTAACATGAGATTATCTGTGGATGGATGCAGGTGAGGCAGACTCTTATGTTGTGGTATCATCTCTTGACCTTGTTGACGTGGATGCGTGGAGGCATGACAGTCAAAGAGTGGGCGCAGATGAGCGCAGTAGGGCTAGGCGGTCTGAGACGCTATTGTAGAGTGGCGAGGGATGTGAGCCTTATGGTGGCATTGATCGAGCGGTGGGACCATGCCACCAACACCTTCCACCTGCCTATAGGTGAGATGATGGTCACGATCGAGGATGTGTACCAGATTTTATGGCTACCGATACACGGAGCTAATATCTATGCGTGCTCGAGAGAGGCACACGACATACACATGGTGACGCTATTTGGGGAGCACATCACGGAGATGAGCTACCGTTCAGCTAGTTTTACCTATGAGCCTTTGTACGCGGTAGATGAGGGCACACATCGGTTGGCAGTTCTGATGATGATCGGCATCATAGTCTATGCATTATCGAATGCGGAGGGAGGCAGGTTCTCGATGGCCATGACCAGGGTTTTGATGGACATGCTAGAGTAATAGATAGTGTTTGCCTGGGTGCCCATATTTTTAGCCTAGGTATATAGAGAGTTATGGGGCATCAATCGGTGGTGATGGTACAGCCTATGTGTAGGCCACCTTGTGCATTGTTGGGCATACGAGCACATTGTGGTTACCCGATCGCTCAGCCTCTTATTGGTGATCTAGGCCAATTTTAGGGTCAAATTCAGGCGATGGTGTGAGGTGATGGCATAGACGCAAGTGGACAGAGTGGTCAGGGATATTGATCACTATCGAGGGGTACTAGAGGCCCTGATTCCAGTAGATATCATCTGGAGACCATACTTGGTGTATCCAACATTCAGAGACCAAGGCGAGCAGATGGTCAGGACTCAGAGCATGCAATGCGTCAGAGATAGGTGAGCCGGTGAGCTTGAAAGGATCTTAGCAGAGAGAGTGCAGTGCCAGTATGGGCTGCTACAAGATGTACCTCTTGCATTCCCATAGTACAGGTAGGATGATATAGAGGCATCGCTCCCACTGCCAGAGGAGACAGAGGAGCCAGATTTTGAGGAGTTGCTAGCAGGACCTGGGATAGCCAACCTAGGGTGTACAGAGGCCTACACAGCATGGTGGATAAGATGGTACATAGGCATATAGGTGGGTCCCCAGCTGGATCTGCAAGCTATCATGAGGGAGCGGGATACAGCCCGCAAGGAGAGGGACACAATGCGACAAGAGAGGGATGCGGCACAGGCTCAAGTGACCATTTTGTAGGGATAGGTCACGGCTCTACAGGGGCAGCTGGCGGGGGTGACAAGATAGGTGACAGAGTTGACAGGGTAGGTCACTCTATTACAGGGACAGCTGGCTACAGCCCAGGCACAGGGAGTGGCAAGTCAGAGCTGTGGAGGGCAGGGCCAATTACAGTAGCCATCTCAACAGTCAGCATTTTCACAGGGGGCAAGACCGTCAGCATCAGTGTAGCTAGGTCAGCCACAACCACAAGGGTCAGGACAGGGCACAGCAGCAGGGCAGATGGGTCCACCGTAGATTGTATCTCTAGTTAGATACAGTGATGCGCTGGATGAGATTGCTTATTATGAGCAGGCCATCAGAGGGTTCCCTCAGATACAACGATACTCAGAGATGAGGGCAAAGTAGATCTGATAGTGGTTTATGTCTCGAGCGATGGCTTCTGGGTCACACAGATGGCATAGATCAGAGGGAGGAGAGGATACAGCTTCTTCTCGGCCACCACCACCACCACCACAGCCACAGCCTTGAGGGCAGCCCTTGAGATTGATTTTTGATGTATATACCGGCCTGTGAGCCGTTGATGCGAGATGTATGAGAGAGAGATAGAGGCACAGATTATGCGATTGTATAAAAGATTTTGATATATATATATATGATGATAGTTTTGGATTTTTGATGTGTTATGAATATTTAATGTTTAATGTATGGAGCATTTTTGATTATGATGATAATGCATGTGTTGATATTATGTTTATGATTATAATGTTATAATGATTAAATGTGATGATGACAATGTTATGGTATTGAGTATAATGATGATGATTAATATAATGATGCATTGTGATAATGTTAATAATGAGAATGGTCATGACTTTTAGATTAGATGATGATGCACAAGGATTATGTGATAGTGATATTTATGTTATGACTTGCGGATTATATGATGTGAATGCTTAATTGTGTGATGATGATAATGTGGTTTGTGATTAATGATTTATGATGTAAATCATGAAAATGATTATGCTAAAGATTATGAAAATGTGTGATTGGTTGTGATGTGATTGGCAGGTGACGAGAGAAGGAGATGGAAGAAAGTGATGAAGAGAATGGCCGAGCTAACCCCAGAAGACCCCATGTCAACTGAGTGCTGCCTACATAGCCCCTATCGTTAGGGCCTCAGGCCAATGTATTTCTCCCAAGAAGGGAGGAAAAAGATTGAAGTGGTTGATTTTGGTCATGCTAAAGATATAGCATTTCCCATATGTCTGATGCTACAGCTTTTTTCCAAATGGTGTAAGCTGTAACATTGGTCAGAGTTTTTCATTCCTAGCAACTATCCATATTCGTGATGGATGTTTGCTAAAAATGAATTGAGGTCTATTTATGCTTCAGTAAGTATTGGTTTATGCTTGACATAAATTGTGTGGTTGATAGTTTCCATGTGTATTGATATCAATGGAAACCAGAATAAGTAGGTTATGTGAGTGGTTTGAAAAGAGTCGGATTGAGTAGTTTTGACAAATGATGTGGTTGAATGTGACCAAAGTATAGGCAGAAAGCAAAAGGCATAAGTGCCCTTTTATTGACAAGGACCAAAAAGACAACATAGACAGGGGTTGTTCGAACGAAGAGCCCCATTTATGCGTTGCATCATTGATCATAGTTAAGTTAAAGCGGTAATCGAATCACTTTTGACATTAAAGTGAGCTCGAAGTCCCTTGAGTAGGTGATATGATAGGAGGAAAAGGGGAACCCATTTTAGAGAATGGATAACTTTGCCCCTTTTTATAGGAGACCCTGAGACAACTACAAGTCAAGTCCATGACCTGATTTTTTTTATTTTTATTTTTTTTTAGAGAGGACTGATCAATGCGAGAAGTCCACATAAAGATGTCATTTGTTTGGTGGTCATTTGTGAAGCTGATCGATGCGAGAAGCTTCTAAAAAAGTGTTGTTTGTAGCAAGAGTTAGTCATAGCCATCCTTCGAGGGAGTGGTCTATACTTTGCTTTATAGATTTAAGGGCTTTTGAATAGCTGTCCTTCGAGGGAGCAGTCTATTAGTTACAGCAATGATAGTGCAGCTGTCCTTCGAGGGAGCAGTCTGCTTTTTGATTTAATTTTG
Organism: Torreya grandis; assembly: GCA_037957365.1. Classification (NCBI taxonomy): domain Eukaryota; kingdom Viridiplantae; phylum Streptophyta; class Pinopsida; order Cupressales; family Taxaceae; genus Torreya; species Torreya grandis. Next base: position 2,753,747 of record JARHVA010002048.1, read on the forward strand.
TGACCGTGGATATTTTGACATCTTGATTTATTTTTGACAGAATGTTGAGTCATGGACAAGACTTATAGAAGGTCAGGGACTCCCTTTTATTAGGACGAAGCATCTATACATCATAAAAGGGTTGTAGAGGATTTTGTTAATGGAAAAAGGGTGAAATGGATTAAGGATAAAAAGGACAAGGATTGCTCAAGGGATGAGCTCAAGTTAAATGTCAAGTGGATGAATACTCGACTAACAGTAGAATGGTCATAGATGCAAAGCATTAAGAGGCTCAGGTTTTGGTCGGCCTTCAAGAGAAGACAGACGATAAGTCCCTGATTCATACTTGTGCATTATGATATAAGGTCCGAGCCAATTAGGAGCAAATTTACCTCGTTTACTCCATTCCATATTGGTCACATGTTGGTTCTCTTTGACGACAAGGTCTCTGATATTGAAATCTCGTTCTCTCAGAGTTTTATTATAGGCACGTTTGATGCGATTTTGATAGACATGGAGATGATTGAGGGCAGTAAGACGATGTTCATCAAGTAACTCAAGTTGAACTAATCAATCTTGACGAAAGTCATCATTAGAAAGAATGTCATGGAGTGAAATGCGAAGAGATGGGATTTGTACTTCGAGAGGTAAGACAGCCTCTGATCCGTACACTAGAGAGAAAGGGGTAGCACCCGTAGAGGTTTTGATGCTAGTGTGGTAGGCCCACAAAGCAAAGGGTATTTGAACGTGCTAATCCCTTCCAGTGTCGTTGACCACCTTCATGAGAATTTTAGTTAGGTTTTTGTTAGAAGCCTCAGCCTGCCCATTTGCTTGTGGGTAGTAAGGTGAAGAAAAGCTGAGTTTGATGCCAAATGAATTGCAGAGTTTTTGGATGGTCTTGTTTTTAAAGGGCTTGCCATTATCGATGATAATTTTGTGAGGTACACTGAAATGACAGATGATGTGGGTGTTGATGAAGTTGACAATCTTGTCAGCTTTTATGGAGACAAGAGGAATAGCTTCCACCCATTTAGTGAAATACTCAGTGGCAGTGATGATGGATTGATGATGAAGAGATGAATGAGGGTTAATCTCACCGATGAGATCTAAGCCCCATTGTGAAAAAGGCCAAAAATCCTAAGTGACTTGTAAGGCGTGACTAGGGAAATGAAGCAAGTTAGCATGCTGCTGACACTTGATGCAATGTCGAACATAATCACTACAGTCTTGATGAAGAGTGGGCCAATAATAACCCAGGGGAAGGATGCGCTTGGAAACCGAGTTACCACTAAAGTGTCCTCCACAAATCCCGTCATGGGCTTGTTTAACAGCATGAGAAGCTTCAGTGGAGTTTAAACAGTGAAGAAGAAGGCCGTCAAAACCTCTTTTATAGAGAAGGCCCCCTAGCATGGTATAGCGAGCGGTGCGCTTGATGAAAGCCCACCGTGCATTGCTAGAGAGGTTGGGAGGAATGATAGAATGAGCCAAGTAGTCCTCAAATTGTTTATACCATACATCTTGTGAACTAGAGTCTATTGTGTGGATGAGATTGATGTCAGTGGAAATGTATGAAGGCAATGGCACATGATGTACCATGACATAAATTCTTGATGAGGATGATGATGAAGAAGGAATATGCGAGGCGAGGGAAGCCATGGTGTCAGCAAATTTATTCATCGATCGAGGAACAGTCTGCAATAAATGATGGTCAAAAGATGCTAGAAGAGTGTCAACACGGTGCTTGTACCTTTGTAAAATTTCATTTTTACAAAGATATGAACCATTGATTTCATTGATGACAAGTTGTGAGTCACCGAAGATGTTGATGGATTTGATGTTTAAAGAAAGGGCAGTTTGAAGTCCCAAAATTAAGGCTTCATATTCGGCCATATTATTGGTACACTCAAAGTCAAGATTGAAAGACAGGGGCATGGGTTCACCTTCATGTGGAATGAGGATGACTCCTGCACCCCCACCGAGTTGACATTTAGAGCCATCAAAAAACATCATCATTTGGTAGAATGTGTCATCAGTCGAGAGAGTGGTGATAGATTCATCGAAAAACTCGCACTGTGAAGGTTAATTGTCGGGAAGAGGGGCATCTGCTAGTTGGTCAGCGATTGTTTGCCCTTTTATAGATTTTTGCTGGACAAATTCTAAGTCAAATTTAGTAAGAAGCATGAGCTAACGAGCCATACACTGGTTTTGATATGGTTTGGAATGCATGTATTTGAGGGGATCAGTATGGGTGATGACAAAGGTTTTGTGATTGAGAAGATAGTGACGGAGCTTGGTAGTGGCAAAGACTAATGCCAAATAGAGTTTCTCGGTATGAGTATACCGAGTTTCATAGTCGACAAGTGTTCGGCTTATGTAATAGACTGCTTGCTCACGGTGTTGCTCGTCTCGATGCATGATCATGGCACCTAACGAATAATTGGTTGCTGAGATGTAGAGGTAGAAGGGTTGGTCATCTTTTGGTGGAATAAGGACTGGTGAAGAGACTAAATAGCATTTGAGGGCGTTAAAAGTCTCTTGGAAATCTTTATCCCATTTAAAGGAGACGTCCTTCTTGAGGAGGTGATGAAAGGGTTGGCAATGGTCAGAAAGTTGCGAAATGAAGCGGTGGATGGATTGGAGCTTTCCTTGTAGACTACAAAGTTGCTTGAGATTAGTTGGAGGTGGCATTTCGAGGATAGCGCAAATTTTGGTAGGATCTATCTCGATGCCATGAAAAGAGACAATGAATCCTAGGAGCTTTCCTGAGAGGACCCCAAAGACACATTTCTTGGGGTTAAGATGGACCTGGTACTGAAGAAGGTGAGAGAAGATGATTTTGAGGATAGTCAAATGGTCGTGATGAAGCTTAGACTTGCCAAGCAGGTCATCGACATAGTCCTCCATGATTTTATGGAGGAGATCGTGAAAGATGTAAGTCATGGCATGCTGATATGTGGCACCTACATTTTTTAGACCAAAAGGCATGACTCGATAGCAAAAAGTTCCCCATGGTGTAATGAAGGTGGTTTTGTGGTGATCTTTTGGTGCAATCAGGATTTGGTTGTATCCTTAAAATCTATCCATGAGTGATAACATCTCATGGCCAGCCGTAAGATCAACAAGTTGGTCAATGTTTGGAAGAGCAAAGTCGTCTTTGGGACAAGCTAGGTTAAGGTCACGATAGTCTGTGTAGATCTGGTCCCCCCAGTCACCTTGGTGATAGGAACAATGTTAGAGACCCACTGTGGATAATCGATGGGTTGGATGAAGGAGACTAAAAGAAGACACTGAAGCTCTTCTTTGACAAGAAGTGCAACATGAGGATGAATTTTTCAAAGCTTTTGCCTAACAGGCTTAGCCTCTGGGTTTGTGACAATGTTATGAGTGGCAATGTTAGGGTCGATGCCAGGCATGTCAGCATAGGTCCAGGCAAAGGCTTGGCGATTGTCTGAGAGAAATGTGGTATAGTCGATCTGCTCTTAGGTGTCTAAAGACTGACCAATCTTTAAGACTTGAAGAACATCAGAAGATGAAAGGTTAATGTCAATGGTTGATTTATTTAACATAACCTGTGTTTCAAAAGGGAGGGAGCGCTGAATGAAAGAATCATCAGCACCCATATAGGTAAGAATGGCGTCATCGTCTATGCAGTGGACTGTGTTGATGGTTGTTGATTCATCGTCTATCATGGTAGGATAAACAAGAGGGAGAGACTTGGGAACCCCATTGAGCTGATAGGTTAGGGGTTCCAAGCGGATGGTGTTTATGCAAAAAAAAACTAGGAGGGATGGAAACCACCGACTCCGTAGGTGAGGATGGAAGAATAGGTGAGTCTGGAAGAGTTTGGTCGATGGTTGGTTTGGGGTAAAAGTTTGTGAAAGCCTCAGCGAGTTCTTAAAAACCTAGTCCATACCGTTTCTTTGCATTATCGTCATTAGGTGTTTCGATAGGCTAATGGGAGCCTTGTTCGTAACGTCTAAAGCCAAAACCCTTCCATGCACACCTATAAAGGTAGGTATGTGCAAAGGTGGGGTTGCCAAGAAAGGAGAAATCAGATGTGAATATTTGAGGCGAGGATGAAGGATTTGATTCAGTAGGAGCTTGATCCAGCCCCCCATAGACAAGATTGGTTCGAAGGCTAGGAGGACCATAAGGAATGACCATTCTGATCTGACAGTCATAGCTTGGGTTTTGATGAAGTTGTCCATACTCTTGAGGAGTCTGGAACATGTCTAGGGTAAGTAGGTGATATTCCTCTAGTGAAAGTCTTTGGAAGATATCGTCCATGGGGTCTTTGATTGTTAATTGAGAAGATGATGTGGTGGCAACCGCTGTTTGTGTACTAATTGATGCTTCCACGGATGGAGATGATGCTTGGATTGATGCCTTGAGTGGGATAAGAATGTCGTTGGGGTGATAGGTTGTGTTACAAGTCTTAAAAGGGGATGGGTCGACAGGAATGACATGGACTTGTTTGTCGTGTTCAAATTTGACACAACGGTGAAGTGTTGAAGGGACGCAAGCCATGGCACGGATCCAGGGTCACCCTAATAGCATGTTATATTAGAATTCTCCCTTAATGATGTAGAAGAGCTCTGTAATTGTGCGTGGACCAACACAAATATGGAAGACAATAGTGCCAATAGTGTTAGCAGTTGTGTCATTAAAGGATCTAAGGATTGCGTCAATTTTTGATACGCAATTCTTGGGAAGAGCCAATTGATCAAAGGCATGGGTGGAAATGATATTAATGATAGCACCCCCGTCGATCATAACTCATTTAATACGCGTTCGATCAACATAGGCCGTGATGAAAAGGGTGGCGTCCTGATCTTCCAAGGTAGAGGTAGGAATCTCAGAATCACTGAAAGTGATGGAGGCGACAGGGGATAAAGAATGGACTAAGGCAGCTAGTGGTTGAGGGTCTTTAGGTTGGACTTCTGCTGCCTGTAGGGCTTTGATTAGAGCCGGCGATGCTAGGGGGAGCTTTGGATAAGGTCATATAGGGTCATCTTCACAGGCGTTTGGTGAAGTTGTTTTATCATAGATTCTGTGATTGCCTCTGAAGAAGGGGGTTGAGACGCACCTAAGATGGAAATCTTGGGTTTCGGTGGTTGAGGTGCCTTGACAAAAGGATAAGTCCAAGGAATAGCAGCTTTTTCTTTCGCCTTGTCCTTTTGTGACCTAGTGGTTATATGGATAGCATTGATTTCAAATATAGTAGGTGAAGAAGGGGTTATGGTCTGTTGGTGAGATGATGTGGTTGAAGAGGTTGGATGGGAAGGTGTCAAGGATTGGTCAAGAGTGTCCTCAAAGAGAAGAGTGTCTTTGTCCATATAGCGGTGAATGACTGCCTTGAGGGCACAGCAAGTCTCGATATCGTGTCCTGGCATGCGATGGTATAAACAAATCTTTGTATCATCGAACCAAGAAGGTTTTGACCTGAGGGGTTGGAATGGCTTGATAGAAGGAAGGGTAATGCTAGAAGTCTGCAAAAGTTGGCGTAATATTAAAGCATAAGAACCTACTAAGGGGTCCATGCTTTTTGATACACAATGCGCTGGTGACTTCTACTTGGGGGATGCTGAAGAAGGTTTTCGTACCACCTTTTGGGTTGGTGGTGCGGTGACAGGTGAAGATGACACTTTCTTTGTGAGAGATGCCAAATTTTTGAGAGGGGGTTGACTTGTGGTTGGCAAAGGAAGTAATGGAGGTAATTTTTTTTGGTTAAGGGTCGGAGTAGGAAGCACACCAATTAAGGAAGAAGGATGAGGACCCAAGATGGAGGGCAAAGTTGACGGTGGAGGAGGGGTTTGCTTCTGTGGTCTGACAGTCTTTTTCGACTTGGTTGGAAGACTACTTTTGGTCGAGGTCTGGTCTAAGTCCACCTTCACTTGCGGGTGAGTGAGGGTAGAAACAAGATGAATGTTGAGTGACTTGATCGGTTTAGATTGGGTAGATATAGGTTTAGAAGCAGGAGCCTGGTCTTTGTTGAGAGTCTGGGGCGATTCTGCCTTGGGAGGATTGGCAGTATGAGACGAGAGGGCATGGGAATGTTGAATAACTTTAAGACGCTCCCACAATCCCCGATGTTCCACTTTCCTTGAAGGGAGAAGTTCTAATTTCTCCACTAGTTAGGAAAATGGTTGGGAGGATGTTAGATGAGGTTTGGATTCTTGAGAAGATGTGTTAGGTGTGGCAATAGTTTCAGACCCAAGGTGTGTGGGAGTTATAACTGGATTGTCATTGGTCGAGGAAGATGGAGAGTCAGGTTCTTCTCTTGGTGGAGAAGGAATTGGAGAGTGTGACTCTTCAAGTGGGTAAAGGGTAGGGATTATGGTGCCCTCCACTTGCAGTCGAGGAGTAGGTATGGTCAGGTCCTCCATAGGCAGAAGAAAGGAGGATGGTGAGACCGGTGGTGCCGGTAAGGTTGAGGCATCCTCCAAGATGAGAGAGATTGGTGGAGAACTAACTGGGGAAAGAGGTTCGTCCACACGTGATGGACTAGTAGATGGGTTAACCTCTTGAGGTTGGTTGGGGATGAAGGGCGAGACTGTATTGACCGTTTGAATGTCATGTTCATGTGTGTTGTCAATCAAGGTCTGGACATTATTTTGGGTTGGTGGATGATTAGGGAATGGTTGCTTGAAGATATCGATGCCCTGGTTTGGAGGTGCATTGGGATTATCTAGAATGAGCTCTCCCTTTTCAAGCATGTCTTGGATTATGTTTTTAAAGGTTTTACAATTTCCTGTGTCATGACCTTTGACACGGTGGAAATTGCAGAAGTCATTTTCCCTATACCACGCAGGGATGGCGCGTGAGGGATCAAATTATGGCGGTGGTCGAATCTGGGGGAGGTTGAGAATCCCTTGTTTAACAAGTTTTTCCAATATAGACACGTAAGATTCTCTACGAGGAGTATATTGTCTTTGTACGTATCTCTGCTGGAATTGACAGGTGGCACTCTGAGATGTGGATGGCTCAGGCTGATTGGATGAAGAGGATGAAGGTCTAACGACCACAGCGTTAGCTGAAGCTTTAGACTTAGGATTTGATGATGAAGGTTTCGAAGAAGAAGAGTCATTAGTCTTAGAGTTGGGGTTCTTACTCTGCAACTTGACTTTATTCTCCTCGATGGCACATAATTCAAGTTTACGGGCCATCGTGAAGGCTTCGTCGAAGGTACAGAAGGTTTGAACCCTTAAAGTGGAAGAAATATGTTTGGCACAAGCTCGGGAGAATAGTTCAATAAGTTCAATTTGAGGTAAGGAAAAGGAGAGTTGATTGATAAGGCCTCTCCAGCGAGCAATGAAGTTAGCTATTGATTCATCTTCAAATTGGCAGATAGTGTAAAGGTCCGTGATCGAGACCTTCTTGGTGATGTTAATGGAGAAGTGATCAAGAAAGAGCTAGGCCAGTTGTGTAAATGTGAAGAGGGAATGGCTGGCAATGGAGCTGTACCAGTCGAGTGCAGTGCCAGAAAGGGACATAGGAAATGTGTGCAAGAGCAATGCGTCGTCATGGGCAATAAGGTAACAAGCATGTCTAAATGCCTGTAAGTGTTGTTGTGGGTCTTCCTTGCTTTGAAAGCGAGAAAATTTGGGAAGCTCCCACTGGTTGGGGTATGGTCTAATTGAAATGGAAGGATGAATAGGCTCATTGCAAATTTGCTCATATGAGAGAGCATTGCATGAGCTGAAAATGGAGGTCTCTAAGCTAGACATCTTATCCATCAGCATTTTGATTATATCTGCTGACGAATTGGTGGGTGGAGCACCCCTAGATTATAAGGCGCTTGAAAGATATTGGGAGGGGCGTATGACGTGGTTGGTTACGTAGATGCAACATATGGGTAGCTGGTTATTGGAGCAAAAGTTGGGGCCAAGGGCACTTGTGTTACGGGGATGGTAGGCACAAGTTGGATAGGGGCCGTCAAGGATAGTTGAGGAGTAGCCATGCTTGTTGACGGGTAAACGGTTACTCTTGTGTTGATAGGTGCAAGAGTAGGAGGGATAGAGACTAATAGGTTTTGGAAAGGTGTGTGGTTTGGTTGAGTGACTTGAGGTTGAGGGAGTATCGGAACCCCCATGGAGGTAGGTTTAGAAGGAGTGGCCACGTTTTGAAGGTAAGACACGGTTGGGTTATTGGTGGAGGTGTTGTCTAGTGGCTGAATTGTAGGGGTTGTTGATGTGATTCTTGTGTCAACTAAGGAAGTCGGCATCCCATAGATTGGGTTGCCTAGGGAGTCTCGCATTTGGCTATTCGCGAGATAGTGTTGTAAGGCTTTGACGTTAAGGTCCAAGAATCGTGCGAAATCTTGGTCCCCTTCTGGGACGATAGGAGTTTGAGGTGGGGTTGGGTGAGTAAGAGTTCTTTCAGTCTCTGAGTTAAACTCCATTATAGGACTGGATATAGATGGTGAAGGTGGAAGCGGTTGTTGACTATCGTGGTCAAGAAGGGCCTTGGTTTGACTACGTGTCAAAACCATTCAAGGCAAGAAAGGGTTAGGTTTCAAAAAACTGTGTTCTGTCAGTCTCAGAAAACCAGAATGAATGTTTAGACAGCTAGAAAGTTGGATTTTAAGCCTGTTGTTTTTAGAAAAAAAGAAAATAGATAGAGACCGATGTCGGTATAAAAACTGATGTCGGTGAAGAAGGCTGCCGATGTCGGTCAGATGACCGATGCCGGTACAAAAAAGTTGCCGATGTCGGTTACAGGACCGATGTCAGTTACTGTGTTTTTCAGAAACTCAGAAAAAAAGTTTTTGGAAATAAAGAAGACGTCCTTACCAGCTCAAAAAAAATAGATAAAAACAAAAAAAATGATGATGACAAACAGATCCTAGCGTTAAATCCCTAGAAACAATTTTATTAACATCGTGTGGCTTATGCCTTAATGTGATGTTTGAGGAGATTGGCTATAAGAAGGGTCTTAGAATAAGTAATCTAAAGATGGTTTCAGGTATGTTTAGGTGCTCAAAAATCTGTATTAGGTTCCGTACAAGCCTGGTGCTAAGGAGCAAGCTCCCCTCACTTCACGATTCCAGTGGTTAGCTGGTCTCGATTAGCCAAAATATACTTTCCCTATAGTTTAAACTCTGCCAGAGAACAGAGTTGGCTTTCCCCTTGGTGGTGAAATCCAAGTAGGATTGTCGGGATGGGTAAGGTATCCGCTGGGTGATGAAATCCCAGTCGGGCCTTATCTCAAGTGAGTTTGATGTTTAATTGAGTGCACGTGGTCTGGTTGTGTAACATGAAGTGATCTACGATTTATTCAATATGCATTTTACTAATTACTAAGTGTGGACTAAGAAAATTCAAGAAAGCAAGAAATGGAATGCAGTATATTTTAAAGCCCCAAATTGAAATGTTAAATTGGAATGAAAACAAGTTTGAGAAAGGGTTGAAGAAAATGATTTTTTTACTAGTCTAGAAATGCAAGAAAAAGAAAGAAAAAATTCTTTTTATTTCCTGCTTATGATGTTTTTTTTTTTTTTAGAAAAGAAGAAAGAGGTGAAGAGGAAGAAACCTAATGCACCTAAATGAACAAAGAATAAAAGGGAACCCAAGGAAGGCCCTAAAGGGGTCCCACCGGGCGTGCCAAAATGTTTCTATTCAAATTTTGCTTTCAATTTCAAAGGAGAGAAAATGAGAAACTTAAGAAAGAATGGTCAAGGCTTGATGTACCTGGATAAAGTCTACGCACCATAATCCAGACGCTGTGAGTACTCATCTTTGGCTGTGGAGGAATGACACCTGTAAAGAAAAGAAACTTGGACAAAAGAAGGCATTAAATGGACAGATGGTGGGTTGCCAAGTGAAAGCTTGATCCCAGAAGTATGAAAACTTCCTTAAGGGATATAAACCCACTAATCAATAAGTGTCTGATAAACAACATAATGATAAAGAATTGAAATGATAAAAGATGGAATGAAAAAGGGAAGCAAAGGCTTACTTGAAAGAAGCTGTCGAACTGGTCACAGTCACCGGCATCAGTTGGTCAAGGTGTCGACGTCGGTTAATCTGCCGATGTCAGTTGGGGTAGTGACCGGCATCGGTAGAGGCAAAGGTCTTTGGACGGGGGTCTAGGTTGGTCTATGGTCTGTGGACAGAATCTGGTCAGGGTTTGGGTTTATTTGAGTGGTCTTGAGACAAATTTTGGGCTCGGTTGAATGGTCTGAGGTCTGGGTCTGAAAGTCTGATTGAATGGATAGAATGTATGGTCTGACAGAGGACAGATGCAATAGAGAGATGGAGAAGTAAAGATTCGGGCCTGGCTTGGTTAACAGTCTAGTTTAGGGAGAGGGAATGGTGAATCTAATTCATATACTTAGAAGCAAATGACAAGAAAACACAGACAATATACTTACATGTGCCTTGTTGAAGGTGTGCTACTAATGATTCCCATACCTGCTGTTGATGTAGCCTATGTGGAGAACCTGTTGCTGATGGAGAACCCTAAAGCTGTTGCTGCACCTGAGGGAGAGAGTGAGAGGCTTGATTGAGAGATTTTGCAGATTGACGGATGGTCGAAGACTAAAAATTGAAGGATTTGTGATTCTCTTCCAAAGATTAGCCGATTTCTGATTGGGATCGTCAAAGAGTCTGAAAATTTGGTTAAGTATAACTGACGTCGGCGATTCCGCCGGCATCGGTCGACATTTGACCGACGTCAGCGAGGTTACAATGGGCAAAAAGAGCCACTAAGTCCATTTTTTATCCGCCAAGTGCACTATCCATTGGAGAATGTTGAGGGTTGGGCTAAATACGCACGAGAGTTTGTTAGGTGGTTAGAGAGAAGTAGGAACAGGTCTTGGGTGAGTCATAGGATGAGAATTAGTTTAAGGCGAGGTGTCCTAGGTGAGGTGTCATGGGTGATGTGTCCAAGGAGGGGGGTTAATTTAAAATAAGTTTATTATTTTAAATTAGTAATTTTTAGGAATGGGTTAGGAATGGACCAAGGGGGAAGGTGACCAAGGGTTAGACACTATTTAGGTGTCTACACTATGTTCGGCATTGTATCAAATGCCAACAACATGCTAATCTACATCGACCAAAACGTGCCTATAACAAAAATCTGAGAGAGCAAGATTTCAAAATCGGAGATCTCATCCTTAAAGAAAACCAACACATGACCAATATGGAAATAAGCAAACGAGGCAAGTTTGCTCCTAATTGGCTTGGACCTTACATAATAATGCACAAGTATGGATCAAAGACTTATCGTCTGTCTTCTCTCGAAGAATGACTAGAACCTGAGCCCCTTAATGCCTTACATCTGTGACCATTCTATTGTTAATCAAGTAATCATTCACTTGATGTTTAACTTGAGCTCGTCCCTTGAGCAACCCCCATCATCCTCATTCCTATTCCTTTCAACCCTTTTTCCCTAAAAACATTAGCTAACCCTTTTTTAAAGCAGTAAATGCTTTGTCTTAATAAAAGGGAAACCCTTAAGCCTCTATAGTCTAGTCCATGACTAAAAGTTCAGTCAAAACAACATAAAAACTGGGATGCCTAACAAAAGGTAATAAACTATAAATGTAGACTACTCTCTCAAAGGACAGCTACATAATTACTATAATTAATAGACTGCTCCCTTGAAGGATAGCTATGCAAAGCTATCCAAACATACAAAACAAAACATAGACCACTCCCTTAAAGGATGGCTATGCCCAAATTTTGCTACCATAACAGCACTCTCTCAGAAGTTACCCACATCGATCAGCTTCACATGACCACAAAACCAAACAACATCCCCAAGTGGCTTCCCGCATTGATCAGTCTACCAAAAAAAAAAAAAAAAACTGACTAACAAACTATTAAGTAATGGACTTGCCTATAGTCATTCTCAGGGTCACCTATAAAAGGGGCCAAGTTATCCCTGCTAAAAAGGGTTACACTACCCTAACATATCACATAATCAAACTTATTATCCCAACATTCTCAAGGGACTTTGAGCTCACTTAACGTCAAGTGATTTGAATACTTCTCTAACACAAACCAATGGTCAAATGACGTAATGCATGGACGGGGCTTTTTGTTTTCAAAAACCCTATCTATGTTATCACTATGGTCCTTGTCAATGAAAGAGCAAAATGCCTTTCACTTCTTATACACCTTCATCACATACAACCAAACCAAACCCAACCAAACCAAACCAAAACATGTTCTAACTATTAACATAACATCATGATTTATATAATGCAAATACCAATTTGTGTTATGTAAATTATCATAGCCCATTCACATTAGTTTCTATGGAAAACAATACACATGGAAACTATCAATCAAACACAATTTATGTCAAGCATATACCATCACCAATATGGAAACTTGTTGAAGCATAAATAAACTCATTTCATTTTTAGCATACACCATCACGAATATAGAAAATTGCTAAGGATGAAAAACCACCTAACCTATGTTGCAGCATACACCATCACACAATATGGAAAAGGCTGTAACATCATCATACACTCATCATTTCAAAACATAACCAAACCAACCAACAACCTCTTTGACTCCATTTTCCCTTTTTGGGAGAACTACATTAGCCTGAGGCCCTTAAAATAGGGGCTATGTAGGCAACACTCCATTTAATGCCTTCTTTTGATTCCCACTTTGAGGGGGAATACCTTATCCCATACCTAGGGCAACTTACTCCTATTTTTGTCTTGTAGTTCGTCAGAACAACCAACAAGACAAAAAGGGGCAAATATAGACACCAATATTGTGTCGACTCCCCCTTGGTCCACTTTTAAACATTTACACACTTTATTAATTTAAAATAAATTACTTATTTTAAATTAATGACATCACCCTAGACACCTCACCTTGGACACCTTGCCCTTAGACCATTTCTCACCCTATGAGTCACCCATGACCTATTCTCACTCCATCCTAACCTCCTAACTAACTCTCATGCCTAATAAACTCATCTTTTGACCATTCTCTAATGAAAATGCACTTGGCAGATGGAGAAATGGGCAAAGGAATAAAAATAGCCCTTTTACCCATTCTCTAGCCACTGACTTTGGTCAACTATCAGCTGACGCCGACGGGATTGCTGACATCAGTTTCATAAACTAAGTTCCTCCTTGACCCTAGACTCTCTATCTCTCTCCTAAACTCAAAAACATCAATGCACACACTCTGAGACCAATCATCAAAATTTGACTAATGCTCCCCTGGCCATAGAGACTCTACGTAAGTCACTCCAGATTGGACTGGAACATTGTACAAAGACCTCGACATCAACCATAATAGGAATAAGCATTCTCACACCACTGGTTCTTCATCAAGCAGAGCTAAGTATTCTTCTGCCTCTCATTTCAATAATTTAGAATACATTAGTAATTAGTTTCTATTTACTATTTCTAAATACTATCAACCCGACCCGACTTTCTTCTGTAGAAAGGCTGAAAATCCTTCCTCCTATCCTTATCCCTTTTAACACCTACCCTCTACCTTTGTCCCCTCTCAGACCCTATTCACTTTCTTGCAACCCTGAACAAACATTTAAAGTTCCAGACCCTTCTATCGACCACAAACATACCCTGAAACCATCCAAAGACCCATTGTCCCGACTGACATCGACAACATCTCCTACCAACATCGGCAGCATAACTGACGTCAACATCATTGACAAACTGACATCGGCATAACTACCAACATCAGTGACTATCACAGACTGATTGCAGAGAATAGGTATGCATTATCTTTATTTCTCTTTCTTAGTCTTTTACCATTTTCTTTATACAACACTCTTTTTGTCAAAAAGTGGATTGTCATCCCTTAAAGAAGTCTTTACGCTTCCGGGACTGAGCATATAGCTTGGTAGTCCACCATATCTTTCTCTAACATTCTCCTTATTTGAGTTTCTTTCTTTCTACAGGTGTTTCCTCCACAGCCAAAGAGGAGCTCCTACAATGCTTGGATATGGTGCGCAACTTAATCCGGGTATCAATCAAACCCCTAACCCTTAACTTTAGTTTCTTCTTCTTCTAAATGTAATTAGCAAAAATATAGAGAAACATTATGGCATGCCCGATGGGACCCTGGAGCCTTCCTTGGGTCCATTTCCTCTAAAAATCAAACTTTCATATAGATTCATTAGGAAAAAATTCTCTTCTTGCATCCTTTTCTTCTATCTCTTTATTTCGAAAAGACACCATTAGCACAAGTTAAAAAGAACATCTTTCTTTTTCTTCTTGTCACTTGATGGAATATTTTTCTAGATGGAATCATCTTGGTGGACTTGAAAGTTTGTTTTGAAAATTTTCAAGTTGTTACCCATAGTTTTATATCTAAAAATATATAAATATAGGGCTTCTCCTCTATTCAAGGGGTTGGTTGGCCATTTTATTGTTTGTTGTTGCTCATTATTTTAAGCATCTATTTTCTCTCAGTCTAGGATCTACATAATTTTTTTTGGGATTAATCATTGTGTGTAGATTTTGTCTCCCTTTCTAAAGGGTTTGTAGCTATACAACATTTAACAAGCTTTGAGAGCATGTTTATGTCTCCCTTGTCAAAAGAGAAATCTCACCATGCTTGTCCCCATGGTAGCATTTTGAAGTACTGATGTGTGTAATATTTATTTTCAAGTTAATGAAAATGCTTATGGTTCTTTGTTATTTCCTATAAGTGAAGTGCAATGACATGTTTTTAAAGAATTAATGATTTGAAATTTGGGTTTGTGCTCACTATTGGTTGTCATTTTGGGCATAAATTTAGATTATAAACTCTTTCTACATTTCTTTAGGATAGGTTGTTATATAACTTGTTAGGGCACCATAGGTTTATGGATTTGACAGGGAAAAGCATTTGAAAGATTAGTTTTAATGTGTGTTTTAGTCTCATAGGAACCATTTATTATTTATCATTATCTCACATTTGAAGTTTTTCTACATCTTTTCTAAGGAATATTTTCATGAAATAATGTTGGATACCCTACTATTTGGAAACCATCAACATTCCACCCTCCTTTTAAATAATACAACTTGTTATACCCTATCCTACCCTATAAATAATGCATTCCTTGGCATATTATAAGTGTTATTTACTTGTAAATGCATAAATATTGTATACTTAACATGTGTATGCATTTTGTGTTTTGAAACATAGTGTTAAAATTTTTCATTCAACCCCTGTTGTTGAATATTTTACAGAATGAAGATTATAGTCATTTCCTCATATATCTTTAGTAGTTTGTATATGAATTAAATAATTTATGCATTTCATATGATAACCCTTTATGGGTAAAGTATGCAAAATTGGTTATGCCCTAGTCATATCTATTCTTTGTGCCAAAAATACCCATTGAGATTGAATTATAGGATCTCTCCATGTGAGCAAGCTACCCCTTAGGTTCTCTCACCTTCATTTAGGTAGAGCCATAAGTAGTAGGGAGATGATCATGCCCTTTTTAGGTTCCTCTTAGTTATTTTCTACATTCAGTCTAATATTTATGTTAAACCCTTTCCCAATGACAATGACATACTAGTAGGTTTTCATCCTTGTTCGTCATTGTCTCTCAAGTATGCAAAGTTGACTATATGAGGTGTACAAATAGAGACCAACACCCTTGTGGCATCATTACTAGTGAGAATTTTTGTCATGCATGTTGCCAAGGACTCTTGCAAAGATATGCAATTATTTCATGTTGTGAAGTTCTCTATTGTTACTTTGTTGATTTGACTATCTTGGTCCTAACGTTACAACACTCCACTAGGGATGTGTTAGAAAGTTATAAGGCTTGACAACTTGAATTTTGCTACATTTATTTTAGAGAGTTGCTAAGACTACATGTTGGAAGGTTTTTTTTCCCTTTTGAACATTATTCTAAAAAAATTAGTGTATTTGTATTGTATCTCATCACTAATTTTAGTGAAATATGTTTTCAGCATGTATCACTATCAGTTTGCTAACTATTATATTCTATAATTATGATTATAGTGGTGACTCTAATTTTATCTCCTAGTTTTAAGAAAGATTAGTGATTGTTCTAAATATTATTTTACTAACTGTTAGCTTTGAGTATTTTCTTATTTACAAAGCTAGAAAGATTGAGATCATCTTTCAAAAGGTGACCTATCAAAGAAACTTGTCCCACACTTAAGAATAAGGAGACAAGCTTGGAGGCCTATTGAAAGGAAAAGTTCAACTACTAAGGATTGTAAATATTTTGATAATCTTAAACTATTTCTCAACCCTCCCATTACTGAGAACTATCATATCTCTCTTAACAACTTTGAAACCTATAGTCCTATGTATTACCTAGCTCCTTCTCCACCATTTGAATCCCTCCCAAGTTTGATCTACCAAGTCCACCTCATTCACCCCTTCATATCCCTTTGCCATTTTTTCTTGAACCTCCCATTGAACTAATCATGAGGCATAGGGACCAAGATGAGAATATGCATCCTATATTTCATATTCTTATATTTAAGCCTATAAATTTTGATAAAATGGTAAGATATCCTATAGAATTTCCAAATGAAGTAAGAAAATGCCTCCCAAAATTCCAAGGAAATAATGCAATGAGTAGTGATCAAGATGTGAAGGATTTTAAAAACATAATTGAATATTATGAGGTTGAGTATGAGGATGTGTGCATCAAACTATTTATGCATACATTGGAGGAAGATGCTCATGAGTGGTTCAAATCTCTTCCCCCTAGATGCATCGCTCATGGGAAGAGATGAGGAATGTCTTTAGAATTCAGTATGGTGAAAGAGTTGATCCTAGTTTTATTCTAGCTGAGTTTGAAAATATAAAAAATAATCCAAATGAATGTGTGTAGGACTTCAATACCTATTTCAAAAAGGTTGGATGAGGCTACCTAAAAACATCAGGCCTAGTGATATAGCATTATTCATAAAGTATTGTGATGCCTTTGATAAGAATATTGTATATTACTTGTAAGACAAGGCTCCCATGAACTTGTGGTTGGCATACAATGTGGCTATCTAGATTGAGAATATTATCAATGCTATGGGAAATCGACTAAATAAGTAGGCTGATGTAACATTGGTCAATCTAGAAAAGGCACAGCCTATAAATACAACCAACCTTGAGGAAACTATTAAAACTTTGGCCTCTATTGTTAAATAAATGTCATACATGTTGGCTAGAGATGAAAAATGGATCCCACATGTGTCTACTAGTCAGAAGAGGGATCATAATTCAAATCAAGTAAAAGGAAGGACTACTTTCCATAATCAAGATAATGATATAGGGAAGAGGCATGCATGTGAATAAATGATAGAAAGAAACTAGAATAGAGGGGTTGGAAAAGAAGTGCCTAATCCTTTGAATGCCAAAGTAAATGATGTGAATTCTAACATTGATATTGATTCATGTGACAAGTGTTTCCTTCCACATTTCCCATGTGATATATCAAAATTAATTATTAAATATGTGGATGAACTTGATTTTTTATGATCTGATGATGAGATATTGATGTTCAAGTATCAAATCCCCCAAAGTGAGATGACTGCCTCCATAAAATCGCTGAGTGATGCTAGTGTTGATCAATTTTGGAGTGTAGATGAGAAGGTAAGTATCCTAATTCCTAAATTTGCTTGTGAAATTAATATGGAAAAAGTATATGAATTATCCATTTATGATTTTGATTTCTTATTCTTTATGATGATTAATAAATATGATGGGAGAATTCCTTTAGTTGAGGATAAGTGGATGCTAATGAATACAACAATTTCCCAAGAGGATTACCACTTGAGAAGCAAATATCATTTTTTTATTCCTCAAGTCACTACCCCTACATATCCAAAGGTAGGGGATGATAATAAGGATGCTACAAAAAATATAGCAGCCCCTAAAACTTCCAAACTAGTGCCTATTTTCCAAGATTCTAAGCCAAGAGGTGCTCTAGCCAAGAATAGATTACCCATATTGTCTATTATCCCTAAGGGTACTATTGAGCTTTAAAAAAATTTGCTTCTAAAAGATGTTAAAAATTCAAATCCATCCCAAACTACTCCACTTTAGACCTTAAGTGACTATATTCTAGATGAAGGTGTTGTCACCCTTCCACCCAATACTCCTCTCCCTCAGTATAACATAGGTGATATGGCCCAAGTGTTGAGCCAACTAAAAATCACCATACCACTTGTTGAATTATTAAGAATACCTAAACATAGGAAGAGGGCATATGAATATTTAGAATTTGGTGAGAATTTAGTTGAAAATGAAATTGAGTTGCCCCAAACACACCTAAAAAGTGATGAAGAATCATAAGAGGTTATTGAATCCATTCTAGAAGTCTATTTGGGGATTGCACTTGTATAAATTTAGTTGAATGTGGATCCATTTTACACTACTCTCTTGATCAATGATTTGATTATTCACAACTACATGTTTGATTACAGAGCTTATTATAGTGTGATTCCCCTATGTGTCTTCAATGAAATAGGACTTAAGATTATGTCAGCCATTAGCAAATGTTATACCATGGACTCACGAGAGGTACCAATTTTAGGAAAAGTTAAAAGGTTGGTATTACAGTTGGTAGTGCATCCAGGAAAGTATTTAAATATGGGCATGGTAGTTGTGGACTTCGTATCTAAGTGGAGGATCTTGTTGTCATGTAAATGGGTTGTTATCATGGGTGGAAGTGTATATATAGACTTATCTTTTTCCACCATTACATTAGAGGGTAAGATGATCAAGCTTTATAGAGAATTAAAGATGGTGCATGTAATTGAAGGTCTAAAATGTGATCTAAATGAAGTAATGTATATAGATGTTGAATTGGGTACCTTTTTGGGGAATGTTGATACTAGTGAACAACTTATTGTTCTTGATGTTGAACCTGATAAAGAAGGTGTATCTTGGAAGATGTGTTTTGATAGGGCTTGCTCCAATCTTGGAAATGGAGATGGGGTTGACTTATATGCCCCCAATGGTAAATGTTTTATGTTTTCTTTTCTATTGTCATTTAAGTGTACAAATAATACTGATGAGCATGAGGCACTCTTGCTTGGTTTAAGGATTGCCCATGAATATGGAACTAAAATTTTGATTATAAAGGGTGATTCCAAGCTCGTGGTTAAGCAAATCCACAATGCTTATGCCACCAAGAATAAAAGGTTGAAATAATATCAAAATTTTGTTTGGGATTTTCTTGAATTTTTGGATGCATTCAACATTTGTTATCATGATAAAAGTTTCAATGAAGAAGCTAACAAACTTACAGTGTTAGGTGATTAGTTTGATATTGCAAATATGAGCCCTTGATGTCAGTATCAAGTGGAGGTGCTTGTTAGGCCTTTAATCTTAGATAATGTTCATCATTGGTAGGTATTTGATGATGATGAATAGATTAAGAGGTTTCTAAATTATGAATCTAATTTCTATGATCATCTCATAAACTTGGAATCCATGGTTTAGGTTTGTGATGGGAAGGAAACCTTGTTTGGGAAAGACATTATTCAGTCGAAGACAAACATGATCTCAAGGAAATTAGTAAGTTTGGAGTCATCTTTTGATAGAGCTGATAGAATCAAATCAAGAGACTCATTTATCTCAAAAGACATGACTAAGTTTTATTTGGGTTCTCATGAGAATCCAAGAAAGCTTTGGTTGGGTACTCACCTAAGTACAATTGAGAAGCAAGCTTACATGCAGCTACTAAGGAATTACCAATATTTTTTAGCATGGTCTTATTTTGAGCTGAAAGTATATAGGGAAGACTTTTTATAACATGTCATCCCATTACATCCTAATAATAGGAATTTTAGTCAGAAATAGAGGCCTATTAACCCCATCTTGGCCACCAAGATGAGGGATGAGTTAAAGAAGTTGAGGGACGGTGGAATCATTTAGCCCATCACGTATTCATCATGGGTGAACTTAATTTCCTATGAGAAAGAATAATGGTGACATCCACTTGTGTGTGGATTTTCTAAATTTGAAAAAATATTATTTAAAATATAATTGTCCATTGCCCAATATGGAGAACATGCTATAGAGTGTAACTAGATCAGAGATGTTGTCTACATTAGATGGCTTCTTAAGGTACAATCAGGTTATGGTAAAGGAATCTAAGAGATCCAAAACTACATTAATGATGCCTTGGGGCATGTATGTATATATGAAGATGAATTTTAGGTTGATGAATGTTGGTATGATGTTCTAGTGAGCTATGGATGTCAATTTTGTAGGGATAATTAAGCAATTTATTATTGTGTATTAGGATGGCATTACTATGTACTCCAACTCTAGAGAAGAACATTTGGAGCATCTAGAGCAAGTGTTGATTAGATGTAGGTAGTTTAAAATTTCACTTAATTTGAAGAAGTGCCAATTTGTAGTGCAAAAGGCCAAGTTGATTAGACATATAGTTTCTAAGTATGGTGTTATGATTGACCTTAAAAGGGTCAAATCCATTGAAAAAGTGCCTATCCCATAGTCCAAGAAAGTAATTCAATCTTTCTTTGGATAACTTAACTTTGTAAGGAGGTTTGTGTCCAATTTTACAAAAAATAATCTGCCTATTAATTCCATGTTGAAGAAGGACCAGACCATCAAATGGGAGGAGAAGGTTATGCATGCATTTAGTGACATCAAGGGATCTTTAAAGTATACTCCTATCTTAGCCAGCCCTGATTACACAAAGCCATTTAAGATATTATATTTTATATCATATAATATTGTTATTGTTGTTCGATTGAAAAATAATGAAGATGGTCATGAGTAGCTAATAGCTTTCTTTAGTAAAGTTATGCAAGGTCCTAAACTGAACTATACCATTATGGAAACACTTTCACTCTCTTAAAATTTGTCAAGATGTTTAGGCCTTATATTTTGAGTTCAAATATTGTTGATTATGTCTCACATACCATGGTGAAATACATATTGACTAAGACTAAAGCATCCAACAAGAGATGTATGTGGGTCCACAAGTTACAAAAGTATGACATGGAAATTCATACCACCAAGTCAGTAAGAGGGATGGATCTAGCCAAGCTTATGGCTAAGACCAATTTGAAAGTTTTTGAGGTAAACACTACTATATTTAGTGTTGATGATTCATTAAGTCAATTTAACATATATTCATGGTATAGAGATATTATTTGCTACTTACAAAATCTGAGTTGTCCCCCTAAATTAGATAAGAATCAAAGAACTCTCAAGCTTGTTTCCCAAAAATGCCTCTTGACTAAGAATGGACTAACATGGAAGAATCTAGATGGAGTTCTTCTAATATGTGTGCTGGAAGAATAGACTGTTGACATGATTAAATATTTTCATAGTGGAGTATGTGGTGGCCATTTTACACCTAAAGTCATAACTCATAAAATTATGAGATCTGGTTATTGGTGGCCATACTATTTAAATATATTACTCAAAAAGTTAGAAAATGTGAAAAATGTCAGCACTTTACTAGGAGGATGAAAGATTCAGGTTCTCTTCCCTTGTATCCTGTGATGATTGAATACCCATTCAAACAATGGGGAATGCATTTCATTAGATAAATTATTGATTCATCAAGTGTTGGGCATAGATAGATACTAGTTGCAAATGAATACTTCACAAAATGAGTTGAGGTGATCTCTAAAAATAAGTCTACACACCAGGTGGTTATAGATTTTTTGTTAAATTGTATTATTTGTAGATTTGGTATGCATGTCAAACTAATCATAGACAATGTTATGAGCTTCAAATACAAACCTTTAGTGTTATTGTGTAAAGAGTATTAGATTGAATTAACCTATGCTTCCAGCTATAATCCTCAAGGGAATGGGCAAGTAGAATCAAGTAACAAGAACTTACTCAAGATCATTAGATGAACATTGGAAGCAAACAAGAAGAAGTGGGGTGAATAGCTAAAGTTTTCTTTATGGGTTGATAGGATTACAACCAAGAGAGCTACATGAAAAATCCCTTTGAGCTTGTTTATAGAGCTCAAGCATTTTTGCTTATGAATTTATAGTTGCCCACTATTATCTCATATAACAACTAGAGGATGATGATCATATCAACCACTATGAGAGTAGGATGAACCATATTATTTATCTTGATGAAGTTTGAATACAAGCTTATGAAAGACACCTCAAGTTCAAAGAGAAATTGAATAAAATATTTGATAGGAAGGTCACTCTAAGAACTTTTCATGTAGGTGATCTAGTTCTACTTTAGGATAGCAGGCATGAGGAGAAAGGAAAACATGGAAAATTTGATGCCTTGTGGATGGGTCCCTATTCTATTGACTATCAGATTAGGAAGCATATTTTTTTCTTGAGAGACTTGGATGGTGAAATACTAGAGCTATCAATCAATGGTAAACATCTGAACACTTCCTTGAGTGGTTCCATCTATAACTGTGTATATAATTATATAGTTTTTTATCCTTTTTGTTTCATCACTTTGTTTCCCCTCTACTTTGGGCCTTATTTATAAAATTTCCCTTTTTGTTTCATTGTGTGTTCATTTCCATATCCTCTTGATCTATTTTTTATTAAGAATGCCATGTTTTACTAAGTCTTAATGAGTGTTCTATAAAAATTGTTAAGTATTGACTCTATGAGATAATGGATTGGCATTTGTTCTTACATTTTGGGGTTCTTTGCACACCCACAGGGGGTATGCATCCTTAGGTGAGAGTCAGTGTTTGTACCCAAAATTACACTTAAGCAATTAGGCCCTTATCGATTGAAAATGTATAATTCCATCTCAAGTCAGGTATAGATGACTGAGTCCTTATCCCAATTTTTGTCTTCAAATGTTCATTCCAAGGTCAAGTTCCATGTTAAATTGGATAATTTTTAAATTTTTCCTTACTTGGTGTATGTGTAAAGCCCATTTTTGTCAAACATTTTATCTGCTACAAAAAGTTTGAAAGATAAATTATTGTAAGAATTTTGTGTGCACAAAAAGCCTGATGAAATTGCATTATTCTAAAAAAAATGTAAAGTCCTTATTTGTTCCAAACATTTTGCCCATGCAAAAAATTTTAAGGGTTAATTCCTTAAGGCATTTTTCCCATCCAAAAAGTTTAAAATAATTGCATTATGTTAGGAAAAAGTAAAGTTCTTATTTGTTTTAGACTTTTTGTCCATGACAAAAACACTAAAGGGCACTTTCCCTTCAAGAATTTTGCCCATATAGAAAGCCTGACAAAATTCCATTATTCAATAACAATCTCAAGTCCAAATTCCTTTAGCAAAAAGTGTAAGTTTAATTTCTTCAGGGAAATTGTTTGAGACAAAATGTCCGAAATAATTATTTTGATGAAGATAAATTGTTGAAGACTCAATTTTTATGGGAAAAGTGCAAAAGTAAATTTCTTCAGGGAAATTTTTTTGTAAAAATATTCAAAACAATTTTCTTGATGAATAGAGGGCCTGGGAATAGAAGTGCCAAAGACAAAAATCCCAAAATAATTGTTGTGGGACAATTGTGTCGAAGACAGAGAAGCCAAAAATGAAGGACCCAAAAGAACAAGTGCCCCAAGCTCAAAACTTAGTGTTTTTCCTTTATTTATTATAATATAATCATAGCTAAACTAGAGGATCATGATATAATAACACATGTTTACTCAGGTGGAGAGGATCCAATGATGTGAGTGAATATTTGGTAGTTCAACGGGGCTAAATATCTAGCAAGGTGTTTCCATGCAGTGAGATGGTGCTCAAAGCAATAGAGACTGATTACAAGGAATAAATTATGCTAAATCTCATGGATTATAATATAATGATACACATTTGATTAAATGGAAAGATATAATAGTGTTATAACGTAGTTAAAAAGATAATGCATGGTCACAAGCTAAATATCAAGCACATTCCCAGACATTGATAGTACGTATTTAAGTCTACACAATATGATCTACAGTGCATATTGAGTCAAGAATTTTCAACAAAGCCCAAAATGAATGAGACACCACCCCTTAGAAAGAGTGCATTAACCC
The DNA here is from genome assembly GCA_037957365.1 of Torreya grandis. NCBI lineage: Eukaryota > Viridiplantae > Streptophyta > Pinopsida > Cupressales > Taxaceae > Torreya > Torreya grandis. The sequence continues at coordinate 2,777,666 of JARHVA010002048.1, forward strand.
AATAGGAATGATAGAGTAGGATGCAAAAAACCCACAAGGTTTCTAGGTGGTATGACCTTAGGGCCAAAGATAGCTAGCAGCTAATAACACTTGGTTTTTCAGATCAAGATCAATGGTTAATGTTGATTTATACACATAGATCCAATGGTATGAACCAAGATGGAATTTTCAAAAGGTTCAAGTTAAATATAGTAACCAAAATATGTCATACATGGATCTATAGCGTATTTTTGTTCAAACAAGTAGATATGATGGTGCAAAATGATCATGGACATTTCAATGATGTTTGACTATATATAGAGACAAGTGATGTTGAGGCTAGTGTAAAGTAAATATATTGATAAACTAAGTGACATGGCAATGCCACATAAGCATTCATAATAGATTCAAGGACCATGTGTAATACAGTTAGTAAAGGCTTCTACCACTAACAACAACTTGGTAATTTATAAATGGTAAATTTACAAGAGGGACCAAGATTTACCCAAGTGAATCAAAAGTTGAAACTAATGTATTTTTGAATTAAAAAATATGAAGGAATCCCTAAAATTATAGATATGCAAAATCAAAAATGTGAAAATGTGAAATATGAAAAATAAGTTGGAGCCAAAAGTTAAAAGTGACCTAAGTCTTTTGCATTGTTTCATTTGTTGTGCTTGTCCAAGTTTCTCCATGAGTGAGAAATTACAAGCTTGAAAATATAAGGTGGGCCACTCTAGAGAATATCATTTAGAAGGTCATGAAACTAGAATATTCTTAGGAAATCATGAAAAAATTAGGTTGTTCTATGGCATGCATGAGAGGGAGGGCATATGTCTTGAAGTTTCCAGTTGTGTAAGCAAATGGTCAAGAGCATCCCCAGGTAGTTGTACATAATGAAAAAGTTTTTTCATCCCTCTAACATCTTTCTAGATCATTTGAATGGCATTTCCCACCATGAAATCAAAATTTTGTTGTAAATATTCATCATTCTTTGTAGAGGCAGTTAGAACATTGATTTTTCTTGCAAATAGATGAAGATTTCAAGCATGGCAAGGGAATATTTTTCCATTTGGAAGCATCTTAGTAGACTTGAAAGTTTTTTTTGTAATTTTTCAAGTCGTGACCCATAGTTATAGATATGAAAATATATAAATATAGGTATTCTCCTCTATTTAATGGGTTGGTTGGCTATTGTGTTGGTTATTATTGGTCATTATTTTAGGCATCCATTTTCTCTAAGTCTAGGTTCTTAAAAAAAATTATGGGATCAATTGTTGTGTGTAGATTTTATCTCCCTTGCTAAGCTAGTTACAGTTGTACAACCATTAGGAAGTTTTCAGAGCATGTTTATGTCTCCTTTGTCAAAAGAGCAATCTCACCATGCATGTCCCCATGGCAACATTTTGAAGTATTGATGTGTGTAATATTTATTTTCAAGTTAACAAAAATGCTTGTGGTTATTTATTGTTTTATTTAAATGAAGTGCAATAAAATATTTTACAAGAATTTTTTTTATTGGACATTTGGGTTTGCGCTCATTATCATTTTGGGCATAAATTTAGATTATAAACTCTTACTGCATTTCTTCAGGATAATTTATTGAATAACTTGTTAAGGCACCCTAGGTTTATGGATTTGATAAGGAAAAACATGTAAAATATTAGTTTTAGTATATTTTATATTCTCTCAATAACCATTTAGTATTTACAATTATCTCACATTTGAAGTTTTTTATGCATATTTGCTAAGGAATATTATCATGAAATATTGTTGGATACCCTACCATTTGGAAACCACCAACACACCACCCTCCTTTTTAATCATCTAACTTGTTCTACCATATCCTACCCTATAAATAATACATCCCTTTGCATACTATAAGTGTCATTTTATTATATATTGTATTATTAACATTTGTATGTGTTTTGAGTTTGAAGCATAGTGTTGCAGTTTTCCATTCAATCCTTGTTATTGAATATTTTATAGAATGAAGATTGCAATAATTTATTCATGTGTATTTAGTAGTTTGTATATGAATTAGATAATTTATGCATTTCATGTGAATACCCTTCATGGGCTAAGTGTGTAAACTTGGTTATGCCTTAGTCATACATGTTCCTTGTGCCAAAAACCTCCATGAAGGTTGAATTACAGAATCTCTCCATGTGATCAAGCTACCCCTTAGGTCCTCTCATATTAGTTTAGGTAGATCTAAAAGTAGTAGGTAACTGGCCATACCCTTTGTAAGTGCCTCTCAATCATTTTCTACATTTATTCCAATCTTGATGCTAAACCCTTCCCTGGCTACAATGACATACTAGTGGGTTTTTCATCATTGTTTACCATTGTCTCTCAAGTATGCAAGTTTGAGTGTATGAGGTGTAAAAATGGGAGCCAACATAACCCACAAAGATGAATTCAATTTTATATTCCATTATCTTTGATTATCTTCAATATTCTTCCTAATGATCTTCAACAAATTCTTGTTAATGGACTTAGCAAGGCCATTACCTTATGGATAATAATTTGATAAGGAACTGAGAAAAACACTATGTTGAACTACCCACTAGATGATATTTAGACCCCAAAAAATCCATATAATTGTTATAAATAATGGTTTAAGGGACTCCAAATCTAGTAAGCAAACCTTCATAGAAGTCTAGAACATTGATCTCATTAGCTTCTTTCAATGCCACTACTTCTGTCCATCTAGTAAAATAATATGTGGTAATTAGGATCCATTTGTGTCTTGAGATTGAAGGGGGATTAATGAGACTAATAAAATCTAATCCCCATTAGACAAAAGGTTTATTCACTAAAATTGGTTTGAGATGCAAGGTTTCAAGCGTAACTTTCCCAACAAACATAGCATATTGTCTGCATTGCCTAGTCCATGCATGACAGTCACCAAATATAATTGGCCAGTAATACCCACCTCTCATGATCTTGTGGGTTATGATCCTTAATAAAAAATTACCTCCATCATGTCCATCATGTAATTTCTCAAGTATTATTTATGTTTGACCTGGCTTTATGCACCTTAGCAACATGCCATTGATATCCTTTTTAAACAACACAATCAACAAGAAGAAAAGGAATTGTCTATAATCTAAAATATCTCCTATTTGAAGGGATTAGATGAAAAGGATAAACCCCATATTATAAGTATATTACCATATCTTGGAACCAACTAGATGGTGAGGTGTGATCATTTGTAATTTCTTCATCATTTGACACCATAACCAACTCATTGGCCTCTTGCAAGTCTTGGGCTAGATGTTCACAAAGTCCTTTGCCTCTAATTAGCTTTGTGACCTTGATATCAACATCATATTCCATGACTTTGGTTATCCAACCAGATCTTTTGTCATTAATATCATTTTTCAAGAGGTAATATTTGACACTTAGATGTGAAACCATCAAATGTATCTTATTATTGGATAGTAAGTATCTAAACTTTTTAAGATACCTTATAATTGAAAGTATATGCTTCTCCTTAAAAAAAATACCTTGTTTCATATTCTTCTAAGCCTTGATTGAAGAAGGATATTGGTTGGTCCAAATTCTCTTGATTCTAATGCATGAGAATACCTGAAATAGTTTCAATATTAGCATAGGTGTATAAGAAGAAATCCTTTGTTAAATCAGGGTTCAAAAGTGTAAGAGCACTAGTTATCACTTTCTTGATTTCTTCAAAACTTTTTACTCCTTATTTGAACCATTTGAAACTTTGACCCTTATTTAGCATGGCTATGAGTGGATTAGCTAAATTAGAAAATTATGAATTTTATATTCTTATGAAATTGATCTTGCCTAAAAATATTTGCAATGCTTTCTTGTGTTTAGGCAAGGAAAGTGCAATAATTGAGTCTATTCTATCAGGATCTATGCATGTACCTTATTTAAAAATCACATGTCCAAGAATCCTACCTTTATGAATAGAGAAAACATACTTTTTAGTATTCAAAGACACCCAAATTGTCTTCACCTTTCAAACACTTGTCTAAAATGAATCATATGCTCATCTGCACTCTCAAAAAACACTATTATGTCATCTATATAAACAATTATAAACTTGTTAAGGATACCTTGAAATGCCATGTCCATATCTTTCTGGAAAGTTTCTCTATCATTGGATAAACTAAAAGGCATATTTCTATATGCAAATGTCCCCCACTTTGTGGTGAAGGCTATTTTGAATTGTTCTTCTTCTCTAACTAAAATCTAGTTATAACCATTATAGCCATATAATAATGATAACCTTTTTGAACCTATAACTAAGTGTAAAATTTAGTCCATTGATGACAATCGAAAGTGGTATATAAGAGAGGCCTTATTCAAGTCATGAAAATCAACACATGGTATTATTTCACCATTATTTTTCTATACTAGAATAAGTTTTGCCACCCAAGTTTAGTGCTTAATTGGAGATATTATAGCTAACTCAATGAGCTTATGTAGCTCAGCTCTCATCAAAATCTCAATCTTCAGTTTAATAGGCATTTGTCTTTGTCTAACTAGCTTAGTCTCATCCTCTAACTCAATGGTATGTTGAGCTAGACTTCAATAAAATCATTTGAGATCATTATACTACCATTCAAAGACATCTACAAAACTTGAACATAACTCAATAAAATTTTCCTTCTCTGAAGATGTGCAAACTTTGCCCAACTTTAATATTTTATCAGTTGTAATCTCCACATTTGTATAATGTTATTTTTTTGATAATGAAAAATTTTCTTTTATAAATTCATCATCTTTGTTTAATCTATTTTTAAGCGTGACCAACCTTTTAGGCAACATATTTGTCTTTAGCTGCACAATCCAGTCACCATACTATTGCAATTGCTTGTCTTAGTTCCTTGAGGAGAATTTAGCATCCTCTTGTAAGAACCTAACAATATAACTATCATCTTAAAATACTTTCTAGTTGTCATATTTGTTTAGGATAGAAGGTCATATAATCACCTTGATGTGTGATTGAACCTTTATATTCTTTATGTCATTTAGGATATTGAATTGTGCCCCAATAGTAGCCAATATGTCTACATGTTTATTCTTATTTCTTGATATAACACAAATATTGAAATCTTGAAAGTCTTCAAGTAAGTACCAAACTCTATACTTATAGGACCTAAGTAGTGTGTTATTTCATACATCAAGTCCTCTTACATGGTGAAATACTAGTTCACTATCACCAAAGACTTGTAAGGTATTAAATTTCATCTTTCTTGCCCATTACAAACCATGCACTAGTGCTTCATATTCAGCAACATTATTAGAACAACCAAAATAAAAATTTAAAGAAGATAAATACCTTTGATTGGATAGATAAATTAACATCAGTATATCCCTAGTGCCATGTTTATTCCTAGATCCATCAAATATAGTTTCCACAGACCATCACTAAGACGATTATCCTTCATCAAAGCTTGAATTGGTGTATCATTTTCATGAAGGAAATAGACACCAAGTCCTTATTCTTGGATTAACTTGTAGGGATAATGCTCTTGAAAATAAGATGCCAACTCATCAAGGAAAATATCTTAAACTCCATCTAGAGGTGATTTAGTTTTCACCTCACTATTTTATAGTACCTTATCTAAGATAACACAATTAGTGTTCACCATACTTGTAATATATAGCTCCAAATGAAATATTGAAATAGGTTTAGAATGTATTATTAACTTAGTACTATACTTTGTCCTAAACATTAAATAGGTCCAATCAGATGACAAAAATCCTCCAATCTTTGAGGTAATGTCCCTTGATAGACACATGGCAAAATAGGGAGGTAAGTCTACTACAACTACATCTTGTTAAATGGTAACATTGGGGAAATCATATAATGTCAAATTTAGGTCATTTATTATGCATATTTTATTTGTTGGTGACCCATGAAATTGTAATATTCCTTTGATATTTACCTCATAGATAAGACCAAGCTTATCAGCAATTTGTGGGCATGACAGTGCTGTTAGCTTCACTATCTACCATACAATTATGTACTAAGCGGTCACCAAATATTAAAGAGAGATAAAAAGGAGGGGTATTATTTGATTTGACATTATTTTTTTTCACCTTTATCATATTATGTACCTAATTATTAGGTTGATTGGTATGCCTATCTAAATTAGCCAAGACAACTCCTTGTTTCTCAACGGGTTCTTTCGATACTTTGAGAGCTGAAAGCTCTTGAATGAACATGTATTTTTTCCCTAGAATGGAAAGGGAATCCCACATGATAATTATAAAATTTTGTTTCTTCATTTTATTTATGTTTAATGAGGCTCCACTAGCCTTTGGTTGTAGCTTTTGAACCACTAGTTGTTATCTAATTAGAGGTATTTGGGAAACCTTCCCTACCTCTGCATTCTAGTTCTTATATGCTATAGAGACATCAGGTTGATCATTGAAACTTTTTAGAATAATATTAGGAACACTAAAATTATTGCTCACATCTTGAGCTTCCTTGACTACTCTCCTTTTAGCTTTAGTCATAAGTGCTACTTGATCATTTGTGTTGATAGTTTCACTAACTTGATTGAATGTAATATGATCATCTAATTACCAATTCACATTGATGGCATCAGGCTGCCCTAGAACTTGTTGAGCCTATCCTTGAGAAAACCTATTCATTTCTTGATACTGACCACCTTGGAGAGAGAAATCTTCTTGTGTTATTTATGGCATAGTAATATCCTATGATGTTAAGTCTTTGTTTTGAGTATCATTTGGATTGAATGGCCGCCAACTTGAATCTTGCATCAAGTTGTTTTGAGGAACAATAAATTTTGAACTAGAAGGTGCATTAGGATCAAGGGCTGCATATGGCTTAGTTTGGGTTATGGCTCATTGATTTTAGTAAGGTTTCCTATTATCTTTGAAACCTCGATAAGGAGGTCTTTGATTATTGAAGGATTGATACGTGTTCTAGTTTTACTGCTAATAAGGCCTACCTAGGTACTATTGTCTCTTGAGTTAAACAATATCATTCCCAAAATCTTGTAGCATACTTTTCAAATCTCCAATCTCACTACCCTGATTAGAAGGGGATACAACTTAGGATTTTGGAGATGGAATAGGAGTTATAGATGGGATATGAGGAACTTAAGTAGGAGGAATAGATTGTAATTCTAGGAATATGGGCATTATATGCCTTAGAGAAAGTTTACCAGCCTGCATAAATCTATTTTTTACTCTTATTACAAGTTCATAGGAATTTTAAAAAGTATTACCAAACATGGATTGTATCATGACACTAATATTAGAATTGAAGGTCTTTAGATAGTATAAAAATGCATACTCTGGAGATGGTCTAACCAATGCAGGGATCTTAGTCCATGTCTTTTGGAATCTAAGGTTAAAATCAAACATGAACTCATGGGGGTACCTTTGTATGGTAGTCATTTGTTCAATCAAAGATAAATGATTAGACTTGTCTTCAAATTGCCTATTTTGCATCTAACACATCCCAAGTAGCAATGGAGGATAAAGGAAGATTTTTATACCATTGCAATGTTTTTCCCTTGAAAGAAGCAGCAAGTAGTCTGATAGCCACATTATCTTAAACAACATTATGAATAGAATATAGGTTGGCAATATCTTGAATATGCTCAATAGTAGTAGTTTTGACCCTTTCTCCTAAGAAGAAAGGGATAATCAATGCAAAAAAATAGGCCAACCTTCTAAGGCCATAACTTTTAACATGTAACTTGTTTGAGCTCTTCTATCCACCAAAATGACCATATCAAAAAATTTGATTCTACCCTAAGCATCTATATCCACTTAGATTTGATTTCAATTTTTTTTGGAGGCCAAATGTGATCATCTAAGGGTTCAAAGTTAAAGTTTAATGATTTTTTTAAGAATTTTATATTTTTAGAAATTGTATATTTTTAAAACCAGATGTCTAATTCAATTGAATTTTATCTCATAGGTTAATTTTAGTATTTAGGTCATTTCAAGAAATTTTAGATCTATGCATGCTTACATGAAAAATTTACTATAAATAACAACTATTTAAAATAAACCTTTTTTTAGATTTAAGATTTTTTGAATTTCTTCATGTCAACTCTAAATTTGAAATTGAGGCTAATTTAAGCATGGTTTGGTTTTGTAATTATTTCAAGTTATTCAATATGAATCAATTCTAAGTTATTATTTTAGAACTTGGCCTATTGGTAGTTTTATTTGTCTTAATAGTTTTTGGATTCATTATTTGGTATCAGAGCTAGGTTCAAATTTTAGAGGAGTAAAGAATGGTGAGAGGATGAGGAGGTGTTGCATACATGAACTAAACTATACAAGAGCTACAGAGGTAAGTTCAAAAATTAACCTAATTTATCACCAATCAATAGAGAAGACAAGGTGGTGATGAGGAAGACACAGATCATGATGAAAAAGTTTAGAAAGAAGAACATCAAGAGCAACCACCATCAATGAAAGAGAGGATGGTTTGGGATTTAGAAGGAAGAAATAAAGGAATCAAGGTTGACACTCTAGATTATGGAGGTATTTTAAAACTAGAGGAGTTGATAGAATGGATGAATAGATGGAGAAGTTCTTCAAGTGGAAGACTATGAGAGAAAGCAAGAAGGTAAAGTTTGCATGCACAAAATTAAAAGGTAATGCAATGATTTGGTGGGATCACCTACAAAAAGAGAGATAGAGAAAAGGTAAAGAGAAGATTAATTCATGGAAAAAGATGGAGAAGAAGCTAAGGGAGAAATTTCTTCCTATGGATTATGCACAAACCCTATACAAAAGATTTTAGAATTTGAGAAAAAAGTATCACAATATACAAGAGTATATAGATGAATTTTATAAGCTTTCCATACGAGTGAAGAATGAAGAAATAGAAGAGTGGATGGATGTAAGGTATGTAAATGATTTAAAATATTCTATTCAAGATGAATTAAGAATGCATAGAATACTTAGCATGGAGGAGGCTTATCAATTAGCTTTAAAGGCTAAAGAAAAACAAAATAGACAAAATTTTAGAAGAACATCTCTTGGTCCAAGAAGAGGTAAATCCCCTCCAAATAGGGGATGAGTTGGGTTTAATACCACCAGATGTGGCTCTAATACCAATAGAGGTGAATCATCATGCAGTGTAAATAGGCAAGATGATAATAGATAAGGGTTTTAATACCAATAAAGAGGAAGAGGATTTTAGAGAGGATGAGGGTATGGTGGTATTATAGGATGATTTCTAAATCAATGTAGATATTATGTCTGGTATAAATGTGGAGAAGAATTGCATAGATCATTTGAGTGTCCACACTATCAAGATAAATAAATGAGGTAAGAAGATCACCCAATAGTAAATCTAGTTGAGACTGAGATATAAGAGCATAATACTAAAGTTTCACTAGTAGATGTTAGAGAGAATCTCATAATGAGAAGAATCATGATTGCTCCAAGGAAGGAACAAGTGTAGAATAAAGAAGGTGGTGATGCATGACTATGATCAAATGTTTTTTGAATAAGATATACTTCAGGTGGATAGGTATACAAAGTAATTATAGATGGTGGTAGTTGTGAAAACAATATCTCTAAAGAAATGATTGAGAAACTAAATTTGCAATGTGAAAAGCATCCTAATACTTATCAAATTTTATGTTTTAAGAAAGGGAATGAAGTTATAATAGATAAAATGTGCTTAATCAAGTTTTCTATAATAAAGAGTTATAATGATGAAATATGGTGTGATGTTATTTTGATGGATGCATGTCATGTGTTATTGGGAAGATCATGGTAATTTGATAGGAAAGTAATTCATGATGGAGTAAAGAACACGTACATTTTTTGTAAAGTTGGTACAAAGGTAGTTTTGTTACCTCTTAAAGAGGAAGAAAAGATAGAAAGCATGCTCTCTACTAAAAATTTATCCAAGATATAAAGGTAGCAGGTTGTTGTTAAACATTAGTAGCAAAGAATGAAGAAATAGAAATGGTGCCAAAGCAATAAGAGTGTTGAAAGAATATGTAGATGTTATGCCTGATGAGTTACTAGATGGTTTACCATCGAAGAGAGATATATATCATCACATTGGTTTTATTCCAAGATCATCTCTACCCAATCAAGAAGTTTATAAGATGAGTCCAACAAAATATGCAAAATTAAATAAATAGGTTATTAAATTGCTAAGGAAGAAGGCAATAAGGGACAGTATGAGTCCTTGTGCAATACCAGCTTTGCTAACTCTAAATAAATATGGAGGATAGAGATTGTGTGTGGATAGTAGAGCAATTAATAAAATTACAATAAAGTATAGGTTTTTTATACCTCATTTAGATGATATGATGGATGTGATTATAGGAGCAAAATATTTTATCAAGATTGATCTAAGGAGTGGTTATTATTAGATTATAATTCATGAAGGAGATGAGTGGAAAACTAAATTCAAGAATAAGGATGGCTTATATGAGTGGATGGTGTGTCAATCAGACTATCTAATGCCCTTAGCACATTTATGAGCATGATGAATACAGTGCTATGAGAATATATTCGTAAGTTTGTGGTTGTTTATTTTGATGATATTTTGATATTCAATAAGACTAAAGAAGAAAACTTACAACATTAGAGATGGTAATGGATTTGTTAAGAAAGGATAAGTTGTATGTAAATTTGAATAAGTACAGGTTTATGTAGAATACTTTGGTATTTTTGGGATTTGTAGTTTCAGTAGATGGTGTGAAAATGCATGAAGAAAAGATAAAGGCAATTGTTGAGTGGCCTATTCCAAGAAGCATTACAGAGGTAATAATTTTCCATGGTTTAGTAACTTTTTACAAAAAAAATTATTAAAAAATTTAGTAGTATTGTAGCACCAATAATATATTGCATGAGAGGGAAAGAATTTACATGGACTAGAGCAGTCATAGAAAGTTTTTAAATTTTGAATAAGTTTACAAAAAGACTAATTCTAGCATTACAAAATTTTAATAAAGTGTTTGAATTTGATTGTGATGCTTTGTTTATGTGAATTGGTGTTGTCTTGAGTCAAGAAGGAAAGCCAATAGCATATTTTAGTGATAAATTGAATGAGGTAAGAATGAAGTATTCTACTTATGATTTTTAACTTTATGTAATTATACAAGCATTAAGACATTAGAGTCATTAACTAGTTCCTAAAGAGTTTATCCTATTTGTAGATCATGAAGCTTTGAAGTATGTGAATACACAAAAGAATTTGAATAGTAGGCATGCAAAGTGGGTTTCTTTCTTGCAGAGGTGTACTTTTATGTTGAAACATAAATCAGGTAAACAAAATCAAGTAGTTGATGCACTAAGTAGGAGGGTAGCATTATTAACTACTATGGTGAGTGAAGTAGTTAGATTTGAAGCTGTCAAATAATTATATGATACTAATCTATATTTTATAAAGGTAGTTGAGAAGTGACGAAATTCATTAAGAAGTGGGACAAATGTTATTCATGATGAGTATATTATGAAAGAAGGTTATCTCTTCAAAGGGAAACAATTTTTCATTCTAATTGGGTCTCTATGAGATAATATAATAAGATAATTACATAGTGGTGGTTTGGTTGGACATTTTGGTAAGTTGAAGACAATAGATTTGACAGAGGAAAAGTATTTTTGGACAAAGATGAAGAGAGATGTGATAAGATATGTTTCAAGATGTAGAATATGTTAGGTTGATAAAGGACATGCACAAAATACTAGACTTTACATGCTATTACCAATTCCAAGAGGGCCACAGATAGATTTGAGTATGGATTTTGTGTTGGGATTGCCAAACACACAGAGAGGTAATGATTCATTTTTTTTTTTGTAGATAGATTTTTTTTAAATGGTTCATTTAATTGCATGTAAGAAAACCAATGATGCCACTAGAATTGAAAATTTATTTTTATGGATATTGTGAGATTGTATGGTGTTCTAAAAACTATTACTTCAGATAGGGACACAAAAACTTTAAGTCATTTTTGGATTACTTTATGGAAGAATATGGGTACTAAGATACAATTCATGAGTGCATATCACCCAAAAAAATATGGATGGATAGAAGTTGTGAATAGGAGCTTGGGAAATTTATTGAGATGCATAGTGGGAGAAAAGCCAAAGCAATGGGACTTGAATTTACCACAAGCTAAGTTTACATATAATAGTTTAGTGAATAGATCAACAAGAAAGTCAGCTTTTTAAATTATTTATGGGCAAAATTCTATGGGTAGTTTATATTTAGCATAATTTCCAATTACATATCAAATTAGTGATGATGTAGAAGCATTTGTAGAGAATATACAGAATTTGAAAGGAGTAAGAAGAAAGTTGCAGTAAAATAATGAGAAATATAAAGAAATAGTAGATGTCAGAAGAAGATCTAAGTTGTTTGAAGAAGGAGATTTGGTAATGGTTTACTTGAGGAAAGAGATATTTCAAAAATGCACATACAATAAGTTGAAGTACAAGAAAGTTGGGCCTTGCAAAATTATGAAGAAAATCAATGATAACACATATGAGGTGAGTTTACCATAGAATTTTGATACATCTTTAGTATTTAATGTTTTATATCTATATGAATTCTAGGGAGAAGATGGTGAAGATGACGAAGATGAAAAATTAAATTGAGAGCAATAAGTTCTAAAGAAGAAGAAAGAAAAAATAGTGCAAATTTTGGATATGAAGACAGTGAACACAAGGCAAGGGAATTATAATAGGTATTTGGTGTAATGGGAAGGATTGCAATAAGAAGACAACACTTGGATTATAGAATGGGATTTAAAGAAGATTTATAAAGACAAATGGCAGCAATATAATTAGGCCAACTCATAGGAGTTGAGTTGTTTTCAAGCAGAGGAGAATGATGCAAAAAAAATAAGCCAACCTTTCAGAGGTCATAATTTTTGACCCATAACTCTGTTTGAGATCTTCCATATGACAAAATGATCATATCAAAAAGTTTGATTCTGACCTAAGCATTTCTATCTACTTATATTTGATTTCAATATTTTTTAAAGGCCAAATGTGATCATCTGAGGGTCTAAAATTAATATTTAATGATATTTTTAAGAACTTTCTGTTTTTAAAAATTGTATATTTTTAGAAGAGGACATCAACTTCAATTGAATTTTGTCTCATAAGATAAAATTATTATTTAGGTTACTTAAAAAAAAAATTAGAGCCACATGTGCTTGCATTCAAAACTTACTATAAATAATGGTTGCTAAAAATAGATGTTTTCTTTTAAATTTTAGATTTTTCAAATTTTTGCATGTCAACTCTAAATTCTGAATTGAGGCTTATTTAAGCATGGTTTGGGTTTGTAATTATTTCAAGTCATTCAATATGAATCAATTCTAAGTTATTGTTTTATATATTTGCCTATTGGTAATTTTATTTGTCTTGATAGTTTTTGGGTTCATTAATAATCTTTAAGGTAGACATATAGATGTCATCATATTAGGACAAATTCAGGGGACTACCCCTATTGAATGGAATAAAATCCTTATTCCTAACCACCATTTGGGAAAAAAGGATTTGTCTTATGGGGACAATAGCTTAGACTAAAACAATAGGATGACTAGGAGGTGAAAAATTATTTTGAGGATAAGGTTTGGTCTTATTAAATCTTAATTTTTTGTAAGAAGTAGAAGGTAGATTAATGAATTCAAAAGGAATACCTTTACTTGATAACCTTATTGTAAACTTTGGCATGAAAACACTTTATAAAATATGTTATGATCTTTGTAACTTGAAGGATATTTCAACTTTTGATGATGGTAAATGTCTCCTCATTTTGTAATTTCTTCTTCTCAATCTTCAAACTTCAATTATACTAAGGAAACTTTGTCCCATTGAGGGTGCTAAAAATGTTGGTGTTTTAGATTTCACCTTAGTTGAATAAGGGGATTGTTCAAGTCCTATTACATAAATATATTCCAACATGGGACTAACCCTAGGTTTTGGGTCACCTAAACTTGGGTTAGACCTCTAGAGAAGGCCAACTTCTTTCTAGATCTATCACCTAAATTAGACTTAGTCTAAAACTTGTTTGGAAAAGAGATAGAGACATACAAAAATATATGAAAATTTGTAAAATGAGGTGATGCGCCAGTAATTGGAACACATATGCTTTGTACAAAACATAATGAGACACATTCAAGACCAAATAAGATCAGTCCCACATAAGTATTTGACAATAAGGCATTGACCAGATATCAAACTAGTATAAGAGGGAAAATATCCACTTTTAAGATAAACAACAAACTATAAATTGCACTTATAATGACCTATGATAATTACCAAGCATTTCATTAATTTGAAAAAACATAGACATAGACAAGGAACATACATTCACTTAACCACAATACATGAATTCATAGGACATACTTCAATTTAGCTTGTAAAATGATGGAATTCAATCTTTTTTATGTCAAAATGTGTTACATTCTAAAATTTGGCATAGCCTAAGCAAGCCAAAGTGTATAAAATTATTTTTCTATAAAAATGTTAGATATTTATTTCTAAAACTTCTAGAGAGAGCTAAATGTGGTAGAAGTTAGAACATATATATAAAAAGGAAGAGAGAGAGGTAATTATGATGTATTAGCACAAATTTGAGGATGATGACTCATGATCTTATCAATAAGAAACCAATTCTATAAAATAATTGAATGCTCATTATCTTTATCCATCCACTAGGTATCCTTCTTAGAACTCCATGTTATTATCTATTTGATCTTTTGATGAGGACTATGCCTTAGAATTGATAAAATTATGGCATATCTACTTTAGGTGGCTATCAATACCTGCTCATTAAAAATTTGACCCTAATGATAGATTTAAAGCCTTTCTATGATCATGTTTACATATATATTTTCTCTAATATCAAACACAAATTTGTTTATAGGTGAAAACTAATCCAAAATATGGTTTTCACATAGTCACAATATCCATGGAAACCTGCAAACTACTTGATCTTGATTCACAATCACTAGTCTAACTTTGATCTCTATACTAGGCCTAAAAGACCTATTCTACATCTAAACACTATTGGAGCCAAGAATCCTCCATCTAAAAGCAATGAACATGTTAATGGAATGACCCTACAATAGGTTCAACAAGTTTTAAATTATTGACCAGAGATCCTATTTATCTTTAATGGTGATGGAGCCTTGTCCTTAACCATCTTGCTTGAATGACTATGCATGATGTTGACCAAACTCTAATGGAAATATGGATCTTTAAGTTTTTTCTCACCTGGGTTGAGAACTAGTTCATAGACCTTCAATGGAATATCTTTGGATTTGTCTTTTGTTCATTGGCTATTGCTTACCAACTCGAATCATTTGCACTATGCCCAACTATCTTATTCCTATTAGTACCTCAAATCCTTGATAACTTATTAACTCTGCTCTCACATAATTAGATCTTGATTTTCATGATTTAATGCACTCCATAGATCTTCTATGATCTTGAACATACTCATGCCACTCATTAATCTATATTGATCTTAGAATCCTATTGTCAGTCTACTACTTTATGTGTTTATGCCATGTGGTGGCCACTTGAACTCTTTGACCTTTTAACTCATCTTGTACCATTTATCTCCTTGGTATGAATGAACATGCTCCATTGATCTCATTTAGCCCACTTTCCTTCTAGTCAAGCTCACACCATTGGATCATTGGTATGATTGAACGTTGATAATTGATTTTACTTGGATTTGAAAATAAATGGATATTTACTGTGGTCTAAATTTGATGTCTGCATGACCATCATTTTAAATCTTCATGATCATCATTAAGGTCTATGTAAACATCAAATTTAAGACCTTAATGGTATTTTCCATTACTCAAACTTGATGTCTATGTGAACATCTCCCATTATTTGATCAATTTTGAAGGCTTGGATCTGGAAGCAAAAAGGTCATGGAGGCACCAAATTTATAGGAGATGTTCTTGATACTAAAAAAATTGTGCGCACTTGATCCACTAGTCATGGAAGCTTTCTAAGTGTGTTTACAAGGTGTTCAAATGAGATAACCTATGTGTTTTTGCATGATGTTCATGTGACCATCATTGATCATATAAACCTAAATGGATATTTTTTTAGGCTTGAATTTGACACTTGTTCTGTGTGACCAACTTTGAGGACTTAGAACTTGATCTAGAAAGCTCGCATGGACATGAAACTTTTAGATCATGTTTCTACCATGAAGAGATATATGGTGATGCAATATTTTAGCTCACATGGATTTCTAAGGTCATTTATAAAATGAAAAAACAATCTAACCAGTCTAGTTCTTTATGATGTCCTAATGACAATCTGGATTCACAAAGCTTGTTCCTAAACTTTTGTATCTCTGAATGATTTTCTAAGGCCTATGTGAACTTGTACCTAATCTTGAATCACATTGATCACCATGAAGACCTATTTGGATCCTTATGTTTTCCTTGTAGATTAATTATATTTCACTTTAATCAAACTTAAAATGTTTCAAAAACTTTGTGATCAATGTGAGACCCTTAGACCACTCATTCCATCCAGAACCCTATCCAATCCATTTTATCATTTTATCATTTATGAGCTTTACTTCATTCTCTGTATCAAGACCTCTTAGAGATTGCACTGTATTTAGCCAAGTTTACTATGTAAGCCAAAAATTGGCTAATAGTAACTTCTCAATGCTAATCACTCACCAATGCAATATGAATTAAATAGATGGAATGTCTTTCTAAGGCTTAAGGTATACACAAGTTCAACTAGGGGAGTCCTTAATATACCTTTCATTACAATGAGGCCTAAATCCATAGAAAAATTTGATTTAATGGACACACACTATTGGGTTTAGTTCTAACATGCCCAACACATCCATAGGGGTCTCAGTATGCTGATGTTTTTGAGTCTTATTGTCTAGGGCCTGGGTATTGAAGCATAGAAGCACCTTACTTCACAGTGTGATTAAACACAAACTACTTAGTCAAAAATTATAACTTTAACTCAATTTATATACCCCATCGATACACAAGATTTGGCATACCACATGGTGATGAAATCCATAGTCGATAAAGCCCCTAATAAAAGAAAAATAAAAAAATCAACACTTACTTCTAATTCTCAAGTATCACCACCAATGTGACACTAAAGAAGAGCATGCACATAAGTATCATCTTTTGTAATAGAAATTACAAGTGTTATTTCTAATTCTTAAGTATCACCACCAATGTGACATCGAGAAAAGAACATACAAAACCTAAGTAAGACACACGCAAAAATGTTGGAAATAGGAAGATTAAATAACTCTAATAAAAAAAGGTTTTTTAATTACTAAATTATATGAAAAACTATAATTGGAATAATCTTGTTAGAAAACTTGAAAAAATAAAATATTATAGATAAATAAAAAAATAGTTTTATTTAGCTCTTTATAGGCTTTTATTTGAATTGTGGCCTGAAATCAAATTATTATAAGTTTTATTGGGTTAAAAATCCAAGGAAACCTAAAAAAAAGTTAGCAAAACATAATGGAAAACATAGAAAAACAAGTCTCTAGAATGATTTCATAGATATACAATCAGAGCAAACTATATAATTGTTAGTTGTTAGAAACTAAAAAAATCAAACAAAAGATAAAAAATTAAATTAAATGATTTCATAGTTACTTTATATGATTTTGTTGATGCCTTTAATGATTACACTACTCCATTTACATAATTTTGCTACTATAAGAATCAATTTCACCAATTATACCCATAATTTTATCGAATATGTGATCAATTTCATTGCTACTAAAAATATAGAAAACACAAGAAAATAAAAAAATAAATGATTTCATGATTAGGTTAACTGATTTTGTTGAAGTGAAACATAATTTTGTAATTAGATTAAACAATTTCACTAACAACATAGAAGATGAAAAATAGAGAAAAATAAGAAAAAAAAAGTTAGTAAACCAAAGTAGAAGGTGGTTTACAAAATGAAACTAACACAAGAAAATCTAGAGAAGAGAAAAATAGAGAATTACAAAATAAAAATCTCTCAATAATGATTTTGTAGTTAGGTTACATGATTTCACTTCTAGTTGTTATTATTTCAATGTTGGCTAAAAATAAGAAAGAATAAAAAATAGAATAATTTTGTAGTTAGGTCTGATAATTTCCTTGTTAATTTCTATAATTTCACTATTGTGCACTATAATTTCACTACAAAATATTATAAATTCATTATTCGAAGGAAACATAGAAAAATAGAAAATGAAAAAGATAAGACATGCCAGAACTAAAATAGAAAAGTGATAGAAGTGATAAGACTACTGAAGACATTAAAAATGGATAAATAATGACTTCATTGTTCTCTTCTACAATTTTTCTGTTGAAGTCTACAAATTCACTATTATGTAGATAGTACATATAACAAACTTGAAAATGCCAAAAAATTACATGTAGTTGCAAACAAAAAATTCAAGATCAGGGTTAATGCAAGTGCATAAGAAAAACTATTAAAAAAACAAGTAAAACAACATCCTAAATGCACCTATGATGCTTAATATATGTAAAGATGAGGGAAAGTCCTATAGGGCATGCTAACATGTGTGAAGGGAATCTAGAAATGCAAACTAAGCTAAGATAACAAATATTGTTGACCATTTTTGGTCCTGCAGACCAAAATCGGTCTCCCTTTTCTTCTCCTTCCATTTCTAAACTCAAACATGAAGGATAATGTAGAAGTATACTTCTATAACTCATTTTTTCTCTTAGCATGCAAAAGGCTTAGCTTCAAGTGTTTGCAACAATAGGCAGGGTTGGAAGGAGCGATTATACAGGAGTTTGCAAAAGGTGCTAGCTTCATGAGAGTTCCCAAAGTTGAGTGTAAGTTCTGTGTCTCAAACATCTAAGGAGCTCCATGATGTGTTCTCAGGTTTGACAGAGCAAATGAACTATTTTGGAGGACTCTTATTGGCAAAATAGACCAAGTTTAGAGGGCAAAAAATGCTTGAAAGGGTCAGAGTTTTCCTTCAGAAAAAGGACAAAGGCAAAAGAAAGTCCAAAGGAAATAACGAAGGGGAGCCTATAAACAAAAGGAAGTAATTCCTTTGGACTTTTGTCTGAAGGAATAATTTGGAGAATCCAAAAGTCCATTCAAACAAACAAGGCAAAGGAAGTACCCTTCAGAAGGGTCATTTTCAACATTCTAGAAGGGCACTTTTTGAAGGTAGTCAACGGAAAGGACAAGGACATAATTTCTTCAGACTTTTGTCTGAAGGAATTCCTTTAGAAGAAAAGTCTGAATAAATTTGGAAAGGCTACGAGCAAGAAAGGCCAAAGAAAAAACAAGTAAAACAAAGTCAAAATAGAAGAAAAGATATCCTTCAAACTTTTTGTCTGAAGGAATTCCTTCAGACAAAAGTCTAAAGGAATTCCTTCAGACAAAACTCTAAAGGAATTCGATCGCCAAACAATGAGGACCCAAAAAAGACAAAATCCTGACCAAAGGAAAAGGCTGAGGGAACAGAAAGCCAAAGACAAAGGGAAAGCTGAAGAAATTCCTTCAAAGATTTTGTCTGAAGGATAAGACTACCAAAAGGAGCTCGAAGGACCCCGAAGAGCAGGTGCCCTTGCAGGGGACTCTCGACGACTATGAAGGGACACTTCTCCAAAGTCGAAGGGACACCTCCCCTTTAGGAAGGATCAAACAAGAAATTCAAATGAATTGCCAAGGGGGGTGACGGGCCTGAAGATGTCAAAATTAAGCATCACAAACTAGACATTGGAATCCAAACGTCTGATGATGTCCCTGTAGATGTCAAATTTAGGGCAATGGAATATCCATTGATCTTTAAAGGCTTGAGCACGGACCTAAATGCATTTAAAGGCCTTAAGGCCAAAAGGAAGAATCGCTAAGAGAAGGGCCCAAGGAGCCAGCAAAGCTGGGAAGATAGCCCTGAGAGCTCAAATTCCAAGAAAAGACAAAACTAGGAAGAGACAAAGCTGGGAAAGGACAAAAGTCAAGAGTGAACTCAGTGACCTGCCAAAAAGGGAGCCCAAAGAGCCAAGCACATAAATAAACAAAATAGTCCAAGTGGCAAAAGAAGGTGTCAGCATAAGGAGCTATTCCAATAGTTGAAACAATCTCTACCAAGTGGTCATCAAGTTGCACAAACAGTAAACGATGTGGCCTATTTTTTCCTTATTTTGCATTAATGAGTAGACAACCATGTGAATCTCTTTAAGAAGTGGTCTTGTTTGTAGACAAAAGGGGTGGCCTTGTCATTAAAATAATTGAGTGACTCATGCTTTTGCAGTAACATTTAATATGTTTTAAGCGCTAAAGTCAAGACGATGACTACACAGCATGGTTTTAGCAGGGCATTTCAAGAAGGATGATATCAGCAACAGTGACTTCCTCTTCCCAAGGATTTCAACATAGCATAGGTCATTTATTTTTCTAGAAAGTGCCAAAGTCTTTTCCAAAAAAGGCTATATATATTGTAATCTTTCATTTTGAGAAGATGTCTCTCATGTTGTAAGGCGAAGCCCTACCAATTTTCACCTAAAATCAATAGAATACGCATTTTTACCTCTATTTTGGTTGGGTATATCTCTGAGTGTGTCTGAGTGTTAACCTTATGTTCAGTCATTATTCCATGATGCTTTCATAGGCTTGATACCAACACACCTGGTATAGATAAAGCACCATTCTTGTAGATAGCAAAAGAGTTGTATCTAGAGTGCAGAGATAGGAGAGGGTTATCAGACAGTGTGCCTTCATATAGCACTTGTGGTAAGTTAATTTTCTATGGGTCTTTATTAATCCTTTTTGTTAAGTTCTCTACAGTCTAGTCCTTTTACCAAATAAAGTGTATGTATGTGTTCTTATGCTTCAAAGTGTGAGTATGAGTAGATCAAACTTGTTTGGTGCATCACTAGCTTAGGTTAGGTTCTATTTTTTAGTAATCCTTCTCTCTTTTCAACCCCCCCATTATATATATGTATTAGAAATATTATTGGAATAACTCAGAGATGTATCAAAGGGAGCTAGCCCTTATCTAGAGACTCTCCCCTCAGTTTTGCTAGACCCACAGGCAAGAGAGGAGTTTCCATTGTGCCATGTGGAAGAGAAAAGCATAGCCTTTTCTCAAGGGTGCAATCCACAATGTCAATAGATTTTGGCATGCCTGATGGGATGAATTTTAAACACCATTTTTAACACTCAGCAAAGTTTTAGGATTGATGCTGGTCCTATTACAGCAAAATCGACCATTTTTTAGCATTTGGCGACTCCACTATTAAGGACATCAGTCTCTGACCAAAGACCAATATGACCTCCTATGCCTGAAATCACCACACAATCTACTACTAAGGGTGTCCTTTTTTAATTTGTTAAACTACCTTTAAACTCAGCAAGATGACTAAGGTTTGAAAGAACTCATCCTTATTCAGTAGATTGTTTTTCCAGACCTGCTATAAGATACACCTATGCAAGAAAGCCTTAGTTAAACCCTGTCATAGCTATGGCTTTACCTTTTGTGGCCATTCATGGTTAGAGTCCTTTAAATCTCCTACATTATGACCTGATTCTAGGGGTAGTCCTTAAAAGTGTGCCTCCCTTTAACGAAGAAGGGCCCATTACTGCCATTGAACACATCATAAATATTTCTAATCTCTACAACATTCACAATGTCACTGAGGAAAATATTGCAATCAGATTGCTGGCATTGTCTTTCAAGGGCAAGGTTCTTGACTGGTATGGGACTTTACCCATGAATTTAGTTAATTCTTGGAATGAGTTGGGTAACCTCTTACCAAACATATTTAGGGAAAAAAGTGACCACCTCTCACTTGTTAAGCAGTTGACCACTATGAAAAGAGCTCCACACAAATTCATGTAGGATTTCAATACTTAGTTTCATAATACATGGGATAGAATCCCCATTTCAGTAAGGCCAACTCCAAGCTATGCTTTCCTATATTATTTGAAAGCATTGAATGGTGACATTGCTATTATGATATAATCCATGGGAGGACATGTGCTGCCCACTGCCTATGATATAGCCATAGCAGCTGAGAATTGCCTAGTGCAAGTGGGAAAGATAGCCCCTAGGCCTCATATGCCACTCTTTCCTAAATTGCTACCTCCAATCCAGACTGATACACCTACTTTAGCTCTTCTACCTGGTATAGAAAAGTTGACTACTACTTCATCTAATGACCTCCATGAAGTCAAAAGCTTGTTACAAAGCGTAACAAATGAGCGAGTGGCTTTCAAAAGGCAGCAGGCTCAAAGTAATCAACCATATCAAGGATATCAGTAGTATAGGCAAGAAAATAGACCCCCTTTCTAGAATTATAATCAAGGACAAGGTTAGTTTCACAATCCAAACCTTTTCAAGGTTATAATCTAGGTGCCCCTTCATCATCCAAGGCTCTAGCGCCTGCCCAAAATAATTTGGTACAAGAACAACGCAGTTGCTCACCCATGGGGTATGGTCAAGATCAGGATATTTATACAAATGAAATGCTAAATCACTATGAAAATGCACAAGACAATCAAGTAGCCACCCAATTCCCAAGTTTTGAGGCTTTAGTGTAATCTGGGATGGACAGCAATCAGACTCAGCCCGATTCCACTCTCATGAATCACTTGGAAGGTGAATTCTATGCAATCAATTACATGGGTAGTGTAGACAATCAAGGTAACTATGTCATAGCCAACACAAGGTCCAAAAGGAGAGCAACAAAATAAGTTTAGGCAGTTGCTCAAGCATTAGCACCACCTTCTTCATCACATGTAAACCAAAAGGTTCCAAATTTTAGACCACCGGTTGCATCCTCAACTCCTTGACCTGCACCTCACACTGTAAGTAACCCCAAAGAAAATTTGAAAGAAGGCAACCCTTAGGTTAACGTGGTAGACCAAATGAAGAAGCTACACATGACTATCTCCTTGTGGGATTCATTATCAATATCAGGAAAAAAGGACATGCTAAAAAAATTTGCACAGGTTGAATGAACAAGCTGTCCCAGTGAAATCTAATAATGTTCTAATAATGAATGGGTAGCCTTCCACATCAGGCCAAGTTAATAAAGAAGAAAAGGTTCCCCCTTTTTATTTGTCTTTGGTCATAAGAGATTTGTTGGTGCACAATTTCATCATTGACAGTGGAGCAAGCACCTCGATAATGCCCAAATGCATAGCCGATAAACTGGGGCTCAAATCTGAAGAGATGACTAAGGGAGTCTTGCAGCTGGATGCAACACCAGCAAAGATAGTAAGAGTGGTGAGAGGATTGAACTTGATGCTCCACACCTGTCCAACCTTCTCAATCCCTCATGATGTGGTGGTGGTAGATGTTCCTCCTTACTTTTCCATTTGTTTATCTAGAGATTTCATATATAAGATAGGCGGCTACCTAGCAGCAAATTGGTCTTATCTAGTTTTTAGAACCAAGTATGGGACTAAGGTCAAGATTGAATCAAAGCCACTCTAAAAATATCATCTATAACCATACTCACTCAAGCTGGAAAATGTTAGCTACATCATTATTAATCAAAAATAATTTCAAGTGGATGAATCTCCATCCTCTGCCCTTGAAGGAGTTGCTGACCTACTCTAAAATGAATGGGGAAGTGACAACTTTGAGCATGATCCTTAAAAATTCATAGAAGAGGCAGGCCTTGGGATTTATTATATACATAAATATGGTACTTTAGTACCAAATTTGATGAAAGCAAGACAAGAGAGGTCAGGTTTGTGGCACCTATTCTTTGATAGCTCAAGAAGTAAGTTTGGAGCTGGTGGTGGAGTGGTGCTAGTTTCTCCTTCACAAGAGAAGTACTTTTTAGCCTTTAGGTTCTAATTTTCTTGCATGTGTAATGTTGCTAAGTATTAATCCCTCATACATGGTTTGGAATGGGAAAGGAAAAGAGGAATCAAAGAGCTACAAGTTTTTGGTGATAGTGAGTTGATTATGAATCAGGTGAGAAACCAGAATCTAACAAAAAATTCCTTGCTTAAGTCTTACAAGCACAGGGTATGGGACTTAGTGTAGAGTTTCCTTGCCTTCAATATTAATTCCATTCCAAGGGAGTAGAATAAGTAAGTAGATAGGCTAGCAGCAATTGGCACCCAATTTGATGTCTCTAAGGAGATAGGCTAAAATAGTAGTCCATGCCATTTGAAAGTGGTAATTAGGCCCTCCATACCTGACAACATCACCAACTGGCAAGAGTTTGATAGCAGCAGTATGGCAGCCAAATTGTTTAGTTGAGGAATAATAAATTTCCCAAAGGCTTGGTCACCCTCGAAAGTATCTTCAATGAGGATGACCAATTAAAAAATGATAAAGCAAGAATCACCACAAAGAAGGAAAACTATGAGAAAGTTGAAATATTCAAGGATAATATATTCATACTTAGAAAAGTGTGCACAGACTGTGAAAGGTAGGTTTTCATCTTGTTGTGCCAAGAGTTTGTTGATGTCTTCACGTAGGAGTATAGCAATTTGACGGGTTTTGACCCAAGTTTGGCCCAACATACCATTGAGCTAGAGGAAGGTGACAAGTTGATCAAGAAGAAGCAAAGGCCTGCCAAACCAAAGATTGAGCCTCTCATGTATAAGGAACTCACCAAATTGATTGAGTTTAAGATCATATTTATGATCAAACACTCTTCTTGGCTGGCCAATCTTGTCCCCGTCTAAAAAAAGAATGGAGAGATCAGATTATGTGTATATTTTAGAGACCTCAATAGAGTCTCATTGAAAGACCATTATCCTCTCCCAAATATGGAGTAGATCCTCCAAATGGTGACAGGCAGTGAGCATTTCTCCCTCTTGGATGGGTATTCAGGATACAATCAAATTTTGGTGCAAGACTGTGACCAGTACAAGATAGCCTTCACTACTAAATGGGGGACATTTTCTTATATAAAGATGCCATTTGGACTATCCAATGCTAGTGCCACTTTTCAGCAAGCCATGGACATGGCCTTTTAAGGCTTGATAAATAACATTGTGCTGGTTTATCTTGACGATGTGATAGTTTTCTCTAAGAAGGTGGGCCAACACATGAAACACCTCAAACAAATCTTTGAGAGGTGTAGAGAGTTTGGTATCTCCCTCAACCTGAACAAACGTGTATTTGTTGTCCATGAGGGTAAACTCCTTGGCCACATTGTTTCTAAAGAAGGCTTGACCATTGATCTAGAAAGAGTTCACTCCATCCTAAAGCTGTCCTTACCTAAACATAAGAAAGGTCTGTAGAGCATCTTCAGCAAAATAAATTTCATCTAGAGATTTATTCCAAATTTTGTGGAGGTAGTCAAGCCATTGACCTCTATGATGAAGAAAGATGAGAAGTTTGCATGGACAGTGCAAAGGAAAGATAGTTTTGAAGAGATCAAGTAGGCTATTGCCCAAGCTTCTACCTTGATCAGTCTTAACTTCACCAAGGATTTCAACCTCTACACCTTCAAAAATGAAGAGTTAATATTTGCTATGCTTACCCAAGTGAATGGTGATGACCTTGAATAACTGCTTGTGTTTTTTAGCCAAGGTCTAGATGGTTTTGAGGTTAGGTATACATATGTGGAGAAGAAAGTCCTTGCATTCATACAGAGCTTGAAGAAGTTCAGACATATGTTATCCAATAGCAAGATTCACCTCATGGTTCCACATCTTAGCGTCAAAGATTTCTTGACCAACTGTGATCTAAATGAAAAGAGATCAAGATGGATCACTAAAGTAATAGAGTATGATGTGGATGTCAAGATCACCAAGCTAGTGAGAGGAAAAAGCCTATGTGATCACCTTGCTACAAATCTTAGACAACAAAAGGAGGATAGTTTGTTAATTCATGATGCAGCCACAGTAGAAGAACCAACTATTATGAAGGATTGGACATTAGACTTGAGGTGTTTCCTTCTCACTTGTGAGTGCCTGTAGGGCCTTGATAGGACCAAGAGGAGATATTTTAGACTCCAATCTCTCTCTTACATCTTGATTGATGGAGTGTTCAGAAGGGATCTCTCAAGAGTACTTTTAAGGTGCATAGGCCCCAGTCAGGCTGACATGGTGTTTTTTGAGTTCCATGATGGGCCAACTAGTGGTCACTTTGCTCCTAGGCCTATAGCTATAAGAATAATGAGAGCTGGTTACTTCTAGACCACTCTATTCAAATACACCCATGCCTAGGTATGAAAGTGCTAAAAGTGTGCACTCTTTGATGGGAAGCAATGACTGGCTACCATGCCTTTATAGCCTATTTAGGTGGAGCAACCATTCATGCAATGGGGCCTAAACTTCATAGGGATAATCAATCCTCCCTCTAGTGCTAGCCATAAATGGGTTTTGACCACCATAGACTACTTCATGAGATGGGTAGAGGCTGTCACTTTGAAAGAAGCCAATGAAAGTGCAGTCCTAGACTTTTATGAAGACCTGGTGACAAGGTTTAGAGTCCCAAAGACCATCATATCAGAAAACTCATTGGCCTTCTTGGGGACCAAAACAAGTGAATGGGCATTGAGATATAGCATTTATCTTAGCACTTCTTCCAACTACTACCCACAAGGGAATGGGTTGGTTGAATCTACCAACAAAAATTTGATCAAGATTATCAAAAGAACAATGGAGGAGAATCAGAGAACTTGGCATGCCAAGTTGAAGACAACCCTATGGGTAGACAAAGTCACTCCAAAGAGGGAAATTGGTAATTCACCATACACACTCGTGTATGGAATGGAAGCTAGGCTTCCTATTTCACTTGAATTGCTAGCCTTGGACCTTACTCACTAGCTACAGTTAGAAGAACATAATAGCATGGAGGTTAGGCTATGTGAGTTGATGGAACTTCAAGAGATAAGGGACCAAGTTATGGCTTCTATGACTAGCTAGCAATAGTAGATGAAGAAGCACTTCGACAAGAGATCCTCATCAAAAGGTTTCTCTAAAGGATACATCATCTTGAAATGGGATGAGGACCGAGCTAAGCTTGGAAAGCACATGAAGTTTGATGCCCTATGGAGTGGTTCATACGTCATCACTCAGTGCAAGCAGCACAATGCATTCCAACTCTCCAAGTTGGATGGTGAAGAACTATATATCCCAATTAATGGGATACATCTTAAGCATTATCAGTGAGCCCTTCTCCCATCATGTATATATTTTCCTTATTTTTCCCTATTTTCCCTAAGTGCTTTTGCACATGTTAGTAGTTTTCATATTCTTGTATGTGTTTCATTTCCTTTTGGGGTAAAAAATTCATGATTGATTCTTGGATATCACAACACTATTTCTAACTCTTTCAAAGTTTCATCTTGACTCTGTGCCCAATGGATTCTAAGGCTACTGGCTTCTAAGCATAACAAGCATGCTTCCCCTGGGAATCATCAAATTGTTGACCATTTTTGGTCCTACAAACTAGAATTGGTCTCTCTTTTCTTCTCCTTCCATTTCCAAGCTCAAACATGAAGGATAATGCAAAAGTATACTTTTGCAACTTATTTTTTCTCTTGGCATTTAAAAGGCTTAGCTTCAAGCATTTACAAGAATAGGTAGGGTTGGAAGGAGTGATTATATAGGAGTTTGTAAAAGGTGATAGCTTCATGAGAGTTCCCAAATTTGAGTGTAAGTTCCATGTCTCAAATGTATAAGGAGCTCCATGATGTGTTCTCAGGTTTGACAGAGCAAATAAACTATTTTAGAGGAATTTTATTGGCAAAATAGACTAAGTTTAGAGGGAAGAAAATGCTTGAAAGGGTCAGAGTTTTCCTTCAGAAAAAGGACTAAGGCAAAAGAAAGTCCAAAGGAAATAAAAAAGGGGAGCCTATAAGCAAAAGGAAGTAGTTCCTTCAAACTTTTGTTTGAAGGAATTCCTTCAGAAGAAAAGTCTGAAGAAATTTAGAAAGGCTACGAGCAAGAAAGGTTGAAGAAAAAACAAGTAAAACAAAGGCAAAATAGAATGAAAGATATCCTTCAGACTTTTTGTCTGAAGGAATTCCTTTGGACAAAAGTCCAAAGGAATTCAGCCGCCAAACAATGAGGACCCGACAAAGACAAAAGCCCAACCAAAGGAAAAGGTCAAAGGAATAGAAATCCAAAGACAAAGGGAAAGTAGAAGGAATTCCTTCGGGCAAGTTCCCTTGTGAGGGACTCTCGATGACTATGAAGGGACACTTCTCCAAAGTTGAAGGGATACCTCCCCTTTGGGAAGGATCAAAAAGAAAGATGAAGGAATTGCCAAGTGGGGTGACGGGCCTGAAGACGTCAAAATTGAGCATTGCAAACTAGCTTTTGGAATCCAGACATCCGATGACATCCCCACAGACATCAAATTTAGGGAAATGGAATAGTTGTTGATCTTTAAAGGCTTGAGCATAGCCCTAAATGCATTTAAAGGCCTTAAGGCCAAAAGGAAGAATCATTCAAAGAAGAGCCCAAGGAGCTAGCAAAGCTGGGAAGATAGCCCCGAGAGCTCAAATTTTAAGAAAAGACAAAACCAGGAAGAGACAAAGCTAAGAAAGGGAAAAAGTCAAGAGTGAATGTAGTGACCCACCAAAAAGGGAGCCCAAAGAGCCAAGTGTAAAAATAGACAAAATAGTCTAAGTGGAAAAATACGGTGTCAGCACAAGGAGCTATTCTAGTAGTTGAAACAATCTCTGCCAAGTGGTCATCAAGGAGCACAAACAGTAAACGGTGTGACCTATTTTTTCCTCATTTTGCATTAATGAGCAGACAACCATGTGAATCTCTTTAAGAATTGGTCTTGTTTTTAGACAAAAGGGGCGACCTTGTCATTAAAACAATCAGGCGACTCATGCTTCTGCAATAGCATTTAATATGTTTTAAGTGCTAAAGTCAAGACTGACAACTACACAACATGGTTCTAGTAGGGCATTTTTATAAGGATGATATCAACAGTAATGAATTCCTCTTCCCAAGGTTTTTAATGTAGCATGGGTCATTTATTTTTCTATAAAGCACCAAAGTCCTTTCCAAAAAAGGCTATATATATTGTAATCTTTCATTTTGAGAAGATATCTCTCATGTTGTACGGTGAAGCCCTACCAATTTTCACCTAGAATCAATAGAATACACATTTTTACCTCTATTTTGGTTGGGTATATCTCTGAGTGTGTCTGAGTGTTAACCTTTTGTTCAGTCATTATTCCATGATGCTTTCAGAGGCTTGATACCAGCACACCTAGTATAGACAAAGTGCCATTCTTGCAGATAGCAAAAGAGTTGTATTTGGAGTGCAAAGATAGGAGAGGGTTATCAAAGAGTGTGCCTTCCTATAGCACCTATGGTAAGTTCATTTTTTGTGTGTCTTCATTAAGCCTTTTTGTTAAGTTCTCTGCAGTCTGGTCCTTTTACTAGATAAAGTGTATTTATGTGTTCTAATGGTTCAAAGTGTGAGTATGAGTAGATCAAACTTGTTTAGTGCATCACCAGCTTAGGTTAGGTTCTATTTTTCAATAATCCTTCTCTCTTTTCAACCCCCCCATTATATATATGTATTAGCAATATTACTAAAATAACTCAGAGATGCATCAAAGGGAGCTAGCCCTTATTTAGAGACTCTCCCCTCAATTTTGCCAAACGCATAGGCAAGAGAGGATTTTCCATTGTGCCACATGGAAGAGAGAAGCGTAGCCTTTTCTCAAGGGTACAATCCACAATGTCAACAATTATCAAATGAGATCTAATCTAAATTCAATCAATCTAGGATAGAGCTATAAATGTAAGAAAACTAAAACTTATACCTTTGAATTATTGTGAGCTTCCTTCATTGTAATTTAAATTTATTTGCTCTCTAAATGTGGTTTCTTAATCCTTTCTAATTAAAGTTAACATGGATAGCATTTTGGTATGCAAAATCTCTTTGGATGGATTGTATTTGCTTGATAATTTGATATCACTTCATTAGAACAAGTAAAGATGATTGAAAGTGATGGCTTGCATGTCTATTTATAGGTTTATAAGAGGTTTATTGAATGGTGGAGAATTATATGAATATTTATAATTAATCAAATAATCAGTGGTGGATAATTAATCCTCATCCATTAGGATTATGACCAATTTCATAGGTTGAGATAAAAAGGGAGTTAGTTGAGTGAGTCATCAAGAAAGGGTCAAATTGGTTGAAAAGTTCCAAGGTGACTCACAAGGTGGTTGAGTGATTTGATCAAGGTTTTTTATGAGTCAACATGTGAGGGAGATAAACATGGAGGGTGTCTAGATGAGGTGTAAAATCTAGATTTATTAAATAAATTTGGATAAAAGGTGTGCATAATTAATTAATTAAGAATTATTCAATTATTTGAATTTTAGAGGTAAATAATGTTAGTTTGAGTTTGAATTTTGAAATAAGAGTGCATTTTTACACTAAATGAAATTTAGGTGTCTACACATATAAATCTTGATCATACACTAAATATTTGTGCCTTACATCCATCAAATTATAACTAAAATATGTGATGTCTTTCTTATTCACTCAATACCACTCCTATTGTTATTCTAATTGCATCACAATCTACCTAAAATACTTTATTTAAATCTATAAAAGTTAAAATTGATTGATCTATTATCTTATTTTTCTATTATTGGAAACTATGATCTACTTCCATTGTCCACATGATTTCTCTTGTATCCTTGTGTATCATATTAGCAATTTTTGTGCACATCCCACTAAAATTCTTGATAAACTTCTTTTAAAAAATTTCCATTCCATGATAACTTTGTGCCTCAAATTTACTTTGTGGTGATGGCCAATCTAGTATAGCTTACACCTTATCTATATCCAAACCCCCTATCTAGATATGGGGCACTCTACCCCTTTTAGACTCTATATATGGTATGGGGTAGATCTTTAAACCTTATTGAGAAATAAAAAATCTAAAGTATACTAATTCTTTTTGGATGAAACTACATTTCTTCAAATTCATGAGCAACTTTTCATCTCTCAAAATTTCCATACTTTACACAAATGTCACAAATCTTCCTCCTTCATTCTACTAAAAATCACTATGTCATCAATATACACAATGGAAAATTTACCAAAAAATCATTTAAAAACTTCATTCATCAATGTCATGAACGTACTCAATGCATTAGTTAACCCAAATGGCATATTTAACCACTAATATAATCTTTCTTATGTCTTGAATGTTATTTTCCATTCATTACCTTCTCTTATACAAATATGGTGATATCCACTCTTTAGATCTATTTTATAAAATATCTCACTTCACTCAAGCAATCCATCAAGTCATCCATGTATGGAAATGGAAAACTATACTTTATAGTAATCTTATTAATGGATTTAGAATTAGTGCACATTCTCCATTCGCCATTCTCCATTCCCCATTATTTTTAAGTGATAATATTATTGGTACTACACATGGGCTCAAAATTTATGTATTAAACCTTAATATAATAGCTCTTGAACTTATCTTTTCACCTTTGCATTTTCTTTTGGAGTCAATCTATGTGTTGATTTGTCTAGTAAACTCCAACCAGGTTTCAAATCCATGCAATGACTTATGCTTCTCATCCGTGATAATCTATCTAAAAAATTATTATAAAAATATCCTCAATCTCACTTAGTATCTCCTTTACATTGTTTTAAATTATTTATTCTTTTAATAAACCTATAAGTTCTTGAAATTTTTTTGAAATTAATACATAATATGCTCTATGCTTCACTTCTTTCAAAAATATTTTCCCAAAATTATCAACACTTTTGGACTCTTGTCCAGTTATTTACACTTATCATTCAAAGGATTTAGTGTGTGTGTTTCTTCATATTTTAAAAATGTGTTTTTATTAGCATGATAATCACATTTCAAATTATGATAAAACTACCAAGGTCTTCCAATAAAAATATGGTAAACATCTATAGGCATTATATCACATAAAAACTCATGTTTATATGTATCAATCTAAAACTTACTAGACATTATTCATTTACTAGAACTTGATGTCCCTTTGATAATGAATAAACCTTATAAGGAAATGGATGAAAAATTATCATTATACTAAGTTCATCTACCATTTTTTGTGAGACAATATTATTTGTGTTTCCATTAACAACAATTAATTTGTAACACTTACCTCAAGATTTCAAAATGATTTTGAACAAATTATTAATCTATGTAGGAATATTTTCCTATTTCATAAGCTTCAAAAATACCATATTCATCATGATATCTAATCCATTATTTGATTCAACTATGTTATAAATAGATTCAACACTTTATTTATCTTCATGTGAAATATGTGAATTCACATCATTTGTTATGTTCATTTATTATTTATACGAGGATATTCAAATTATTTGTGATCAATCTCACCAAATATAAAACACGTACCATTGAATCCATGACCTATACCTCAATCATAAAATCCTATACCTTTTAATTACCTCTACCTCTTTGGTATTAGCATCATTATAATACAAAGTAATTGCCTTGCCCTCTTGCACTTACATAGAATAACCTCTACCATTTTTGTGTTCTCATGTGAATCTTCCTTTCCCTCATGTCATTCCTTTTTTTTATATGATAAATTTTCCTCTGCCTTTAGTGTACATTGATAAGATTCTTCAAAAAATTGCAATCTAATCATGCCAAACTCATCTTGAATTGCCATACATAATCCATTCACATAACTTGAGATATTTTCAACATCATATTCAACATGACCCACTTTAATACTTAGTATTTAATAACCCTCAGTGTAATATTTTACACTCATCTCTATATGTCACATGTTTTGAATTTGCTTAAACTATTTCATATTATAATCCACATTAATGAATTTATTCTTCAACTCATGATGAATTTACTATGTATTTTAATCTTTTATTTTCCTTTGTACATTCTCTTCATTTGAACATTCTCATACTATAAGGATACATAACCTTTCAATTTTTCATCAAATAACTTAACCCACTTTGGATCTTCTATACTTTCAAACTCAAAATATTTTTCTAACTCAGTGATCCATTCAATCAGCTCTTTAGGACTCAAAACTTCTAGAGAAAAATTTGGGGTCCAACTTTGGTTTACTTTCCATTCTTGTAATAGCTTGCAAGAATACATATTTAAGTTCATCAACCTATTCTACCACAAATTTCTCCTCATACACATATTACCACTTCATTATCATTTTCATAATTTACCACTTAAATACCTCGATGATGTATGATTTCCATAGCCTCCATTTGGGTTTGCATTTATCTCATTAGTCTCACTAGATCTTCTAGTATTGGCAGTCCATGCACTCAAGCCCTTCTACCACCTAAGAATCCTCTATGTGCCTATTCCTTAGAAATATATGTCCTTATACCAAAGGAGGATCTTAGATCAATAACTTCACTTACACCTTCTTCCCAACAATATTTTTAGAAGATGTCTACAACTAGTTTTCTACACAAAATCGTAAATACAAAAATTAGTAAGAATCAACATGGACTTAATCTTTTCTTTGATACCAAATGATGAAGTCACTATTAGGGGTCTTAATTAAGAGATGCCTAAGACTACACAACACTCAAAATACACCTTAGAAAAAGAAATGAAATGAAATGAAATTTATGAAAAGACACTTAGATCTTTATTATATTTCAACTATAAGGAAATACAATAGTAACAATGATAATAATGACATTGTAATCTCACAATCAAATTCATTACAATAATATATCGGTAGATATCCTCTAGCTAACTCATAGTCTTTGTAAGTATGGTTATCTTATAACCAAGCTCCAAGATCTAATCTACCTCTTAGATCCATAGATACTTAATAGACCAATAAGACTCTTCTCTCTTCCCCTATAAAAAAGGTCCCTTAGCATAGGTGTAAGGGCATCAATATTAGGAAGCAAGACCACCTAAGCACAATAAGTGATTTTACCCCACTAACAACATTAACAAACCTCACTATGCCATAAATATTAAATGTCTCTCGAATTTCCAAGGCACAATAACATGTTATAACTTATGCATCAAAGTTACATCATGAACAATATTAAATGAATCTTTATCAACTTCCATGACCTTTAGCATTAAACTCCAAATAGTTATCAATTATTCCTTCCATAACATAAAATAAGACATGTGCCCAAACCAAATGTGCATAGATAAATTTACATGAAGTCACAATAATTATAACCTATACTTATCCTAAAAACATTTACACCATGATCCTCATGTCTGCTCAATAATGCATTTTATCACACACTTACCAAATGACTTACAATTCAACCTATGTCTTATGTAATGAAAATCCATCTTCTCCAAGAAAAATTGTCAACTCAATTTCTTTTACAATGAAGACCCAACTCTAACTAAATTATTTGTTACTCAAAGGACATCAAAAATTGATAAAAATGTATTATGAATCTCCACATTATTAAACTTGGAAAAAATACTAGCACATTTTTTACGTAAATATTTACAAGCTTATTTTAACAAGAAAAAAATACATCTATGCTAAAAAAAATAGGTGCATAACATTGAAAACACATGAACACTCATATGCAGCATAAAACTAAACTTAACACATGTTCACACAAAGGTGGTTCAAAACAATACAAATAATTTTTGTGCAACACATAATACTTACACAAAATTTCAATAAAACATATATGAAATAATAAACTTACGCAACATAATACTTAGACAAATTTTCTAAACTGACCAATTGATTATGTACTAGATCATATCCATCATTATAGGTGTGTTTGCAAGCTGAAAAGCCATGCATGAATAATTTAAATTGAGTATACATAACCATATATGAGAAGTGTTATATATTAAATTTGTAGCACTTAATTAATGGACTAAGACTCATAACAAATATAATGTCTTGCATAGCTCAATGTTAATCTATGATACTAACTAGTTTAATATGTTCTATGTGTATGTTAATTTCCATCAGTTTGGGTGTGTATACAACGTAAGGATTCATGCATTTAGAATCTCAATAAATTTTTCATAGGTACATACATGAAGTGTTATACCTTTGAGGTGTTGTAATCCATTAAATAATTAAGACCCTTATACATATTATCTTTTGTAAATCTCCATACAAATCTATAGGACTGTCTAATAGATTACATACCAAATTTATATTGACTTCCATTTATATGGGTGTGCAAGAAAGGTGATGACTCATGCATGAATAATAAAAATTAATTTTTCATAGTGAAATACAAGAATAATCCCAATAATTAGCATGAATCATGATTTTATCAAACTAAATTTCACACGTGATTGACTACATCAAGTAATTAAGCCTAATGGGGCATATAATTGGGATTGATTGAGTAACTAAACTAAATTTTCCATGTAATTGGGGCTAATAAAATTCCTTGAACACAATACTAACAAATGGGTAAGAATTAAGCCTTAATCAAACCCAATTTCATGCATGGTTGACTTCATTGAGTAATTACAATTAATTGGGCAAGTAATTAAGGCTAATCAAGTAATTGACCCTAATTATGCATTAAATTTTGGATAATTTAAGTCCTTGAATCAAATTTTAACCAACTATCATAAATTAGATCGTGATTCAACCCAATTTCATGCATTCTTGACTTTATCAAGTATTTAAACTCAATTTGGCATGCAATTGGGGCTAATGGAAGTCCTTGAATCCTTTTCTATCTAATTAGAATGAATCATGCCTCAATTGAATATAATTCCATCCCTGGTTGAATATAGAAAATAATTAAACCTAATAAGCCATATAATTAGGGATAATGAAACAATAAAACTCAATTGGGCATGTAACTTTATCCAATTGGAAGTCCTCAAATATAATTTTAATAAATTGTCATATCGTGACCCTTGATCAAAATCCTCAAACATAATTTTAACCAATTAGCACAACCTAAGCCTTAATCAAACATAATTCCAATCTTAGTTGACTCTTTTAAGCAATTAAACCCAAATTAGCATGTGTTTAATGATAATCAATTAATTAAACCTAGTTGGTTATGCAATCAGGGCTAAATGAAGTCTTCTAACCTAATTATAATCGATTAGCATGAATTGGGCCTTGATTGAACCAAATTCCATAGCCAATTGATTACATAAATTAATTAAACCTAATTGTCCATGTAATTGGGTTTAATTGATTAAATAAACCTGATTTATAATTCAATTAGGGTTACTTTAAATATTCCAAATTAATTTTAACAAATTGGCACAAATCAAGTCTCGCTTTAACTTGATTCCATCCATGGTTTACTTTGTTGAGTAATTAAACATAATTAGGAATGAAATCAAGGATCATCAAGTAATTATACCTAATTTGGCATGTAATTAGGGATAATCAAAGTCCTCATACCCATTTTTAACCAGTTGAAACATATTAGAACTTGATCAAACTCAATTTCATGCCTAATTGACTATATCAATTAATTAAACCTAATTTGCATGCTATTGGAGCTAATCAAATATTTAAACCCAATTTGGCATGTAATTAGGACTAATTAAATTTTTTGAGCCCAATTATAACTATTTGGAATGAATTATGCCTCTATCAAACCTAATCCATGATCGGTTAAGTCCATCAAGTAATTAAACCCAAATTAGCATGTAATTGGGGCTAATAGAGTAATTAAACAATTTGACATGCCATTAGTGACAATTGAAGTCTTTGAACCTGATTACAACTAATTAGATTAAATTTGGCCTTGAAAAGATTAATTCCATGCATGTTTGAATCCATTGATTAATTAAACCTAATCGACATGCAATTAGGGATAATGGAGTAATTAAATCTAATTGTGTATCTATTTTTGGCTAATTGAATTCCTTGAACTCATTTCTAACCAAATGACATCAATTAAGCCTTAAATAAACCTAATTTTATGATTAGTGACTCCACTAAATAATTAAACCCAATTTTCTATGTTATTTGGTCACATTGAGTAATTAAACCCAATTAGGCATGTATTTGGGGCTAACTAAAGTCCTAAAACCTATTTATAGCCAATTAGAATAAATTAGGCTTGATTAAACTTAATTTTGTCCCAATTAGAGGTCATCAAGTGATTAATCCCAATTGGACATGTCATTGGTGGTAATTAAGTAATAAAAACTAATTGGGCATGTATTTGGGGTTAGTCTAAGTCCTTAAGCCCTATATTAACTAATAGACACAAATCAAGTCTTGGTCATACCCAATTCCATGATTTTTTGGCTCCATTAAGTAATTCATCCAAATTGGACATGTAGTTGGGGCTAATTGAACTCCTCAAACTCAATTCTAACCAATTCCATGCATGGTTGACTTTAAAGAGCAATTAAACCCAATTAGACATGTAATTAGGGTTAATCAAGTAATTAAACCTTATTAGGTATGCAATTAGATCTAAATAAAATCTTCAAACTTAATTTTAACCAATAGGCATGAATTAGGGATTTATTAAACCCAATTCTACACATTATTGACTCAATCAAGTAATTAAATTCAATTAACCATATAATTTGAGTTAATCAAGTAACTAAATCCAATTGGGTATGTAGTTAGGGCTAAAGAAACTCCTTAAGCTCAATTCTGACCAATTAGCATGATTCAAGCCTCAATTAAACCCAAATCCACATCTAGTTTACTCCATAAAGTAATTAAACCCAATTGGGCATATAATAAGGGCTAATCAAACTCTTAAAACACAATTCTAGTAAATTTTCATATGTAATATTTTGTATTCTTTATTTTATTTATCAACTTTTGAAATTCAAATTTTATCTTCAAATTTAAATTCATTTGAAAATTTTGGCATTATTCAAAATGATGGCACAATGATGGCACAATTACATTAGAATATACAGTACACCAAAATTAATACAAACTTAGAGTACCAAGCGTTGGAGAAAAATAAGAGAGAGGTAAAGTAGTTGTTTTAAAATATAAGTGTTATTTATGTCAAAAAAAAATTAGTTTGTTACATTATCTGATATCCATAGGTATTTTTCAAGATTTTCCTATATATGATGGGACAAAACAAAAAAAAATCAAGAGGAAAAATAAAATGGTATGAGTAGATCTTGGAAAATAAGAATGTAGATGATGAAGAGGATGAATAAATAACAAGTTACTTTTACTATTTAGTTATTATTTTTATCCAATATTATTTTGTGGAATATGATATCTCCCTACTTTCATGGGTATTTTCTTATTTTATAAGTAATTTCACTCATTTAATTTGGAAAGATATTAAACAATTTATAACTCCACAAACCTTAATTCTATTGTAAATGTATGGTTACAAATTAAAAAACATTATTGGGATGCCACTATTTTCCTTAGATGTTATTTTATTTTTATTTTTTTTGTACAATGAGGCTATTTTTTTTTAGTTCAAACAAAAATACCTACAAACCCTCCAAAACATGGATTGGATCTCTTTTGTACCAAACACTAGGCCCAAAATCACAAGGTGTATGGATGCCATTTAGAAATATGATGACTTTTCTCCACCAAACAACAAATTTGAACCCTCACTACCTTATATCTTTCCCACTGATTCCCACATAGGCTCAAAGGGGATAAAAATGTACTTATTTCATTCAATTATCATGGTGATGTGTGGAAAGATAAAGTGGGGGAGATTTTTTTATCTCACTTGAAAGACTTGATTAGGCACTTTATCAATATTAAGGAGTTAACCCATATAGATTGACCAATTTTTTCCCAAGAGTAAAAATGCATTGCCTATGATAAAATGATATAATTTAATATTACTAATTTTATCTTAAATAAAAAGACACTTTGAATAATTGACAACTCCAATAGGAGGTCAAGGAACACAACATTAAAAAAAAAAATAAAAAGCTTAAAGAATAATGAAAAAATGTCATATTAATCATTACATAAGAGTAAAGTGGAGAAACATGATTAAAAATTAGATGAAAAAGAGAATAATATGGACACAAATGAAATAAAATGTGGATATTTAAGGGAAATAATTAAAAGGGTGTAAAAGAGCCTATTTGTGCTTCATAAAGGTCAAAAAGGCCTAAAATGAGTGTTAGCTGATTTTTTAAACTTAATCATGTCATAGCCATGTATTTACATGGGTTTTTGTGTTTTTTATTATATTTTCATAATATAATATTTATTGGATGTTTGTACAATAATAAATATGAGTGTATGCCCACATAAGAGGAAGGTATTTTCATCAGAAGGATTAGATTGTGTCAATTTATCAAAAGGACATATGTAAGTTTTTATATGTAATTATGTACTCACATTTTTATTTTTTTTGGTTTATTCTTCATAGTTTTTAAATGATTTTTGTCCTATTTCAAAAGGCATATTAGAGTGGAAATGCAACAAAATAGAGGTGCCCTTATGCAGTTTATTGACCCAATAAAATCCCTACAAATAATTATTTATTTGTTAATTTAATTTTTTTACTAAATTACATTTCAAAAAAAAAACATAAAAATTTAAATTTAAATTTTGAAAAAATTGTATTTTAAATTTTATAAAATCTATATGTTTTTTTATTATTATTATAGATATAATGCTTAGGAACTAAGCTATGAACTAGATAAAGAAGTGGGTTTTTGAAAGTGCCCAACCCTTTTAAAAATAAGATATTACAATGTATTTCAAAAAATATGATCTAAAATCACAATAGGACTAAAAATATCCCAATTTGAATCAACATTCCCCCCCCCCAACAACAACAAAAAAATATCCTTACAATAGTAAAAGAATAGTTCAAGATGACACAACAATGTATATTGATTTGGTTTCCATTTTCCACTTATTTCATTTTTTCCCATTTCATACTTCCTTATGATTTGTTCTACTCTTCTTAGTTTACATTCTTGACTTCACTAACTTTTATCACTACTTATTACTCTAGCACAAAACTGATTTAAATTCAACTATGTATCCATTGAGGGATAAATTGACCCTTGTCCCAAAGAATAAGTTAAATAATAAGGTAACCTCCTTCAATTCCAATACCTAATCCCTCTTTGCATTTGACACCTTGGTTTGTCCTTTGGTTTGGGGTATTTCATCTTCTTTTTTGTTAAGACATAAATATAAAGAAGATAAGTGTATGGAGGAAACAAATTTATAATTGTGTTTACATTTTGTTTGTAATTATCCTTCCTCTATCTCTTCTAAGTTTTCCTCCTCTAGATGTGTGTCACTCTTTATTTGAGTTCTCCTCTTCCATATGTTATGAATGAACTTTGTTGTGTCAAAATAAATATCAATCAAGAAGAAGACTAATTTTAGATTATAATAGGCTAGAATTTTTTAAAATGTCTTGGATTAATTTTTATAATAAGTACAATCTGATAATGACTAAAACTTTATTTTATGTTGATATTTAATAATTTTTTGATACTTCATAGCATTAAATTATAATTGTTATAATTTTTTTGTTATTCACTAGTTTTTTAATGTCATTTGATTATTATGCACTTTGTTTATAGGTATTTTTTTAATCGTAGGTTTTTTTTAAAATCTATTAAGTACATTCCTTTAAGACTATTACATTAACGAAAAAATCACTAGTGATTTATTTAAATTGTCACCATCATTGTCTTCTGCAAATAATAACAAAAATAAAAACTACCTTTATTTTAATTAATCAACTAAAATCTAATTCCATATTTAAAATATATATTTTTGATGAAAAGCGTGGCAACAAACACCATTATTATTATTTTAAGTTTTTTTTGACATAATTGATGTAAAATATTGGATTAAGGACACTAAGGAAAAGTATTGACACAAATTCCCTTATGAAAGTTCTAAGGTACACAAATTGTATTAACACCCAAAAACATTTTTTTTGAACACACATTTCTTTTTAAATTAAAATTTTGACATAATTTTTGTTGCTACAGTAAATTCATGATGTAAAATATATCTCAGTTTCCATTAACCACATTTCCAATAAAATGACCCATTTTATCTCCTTTACAAAAAAATTGGAATAAATAATGTTTATGCAAAATGCATCATTTTAATATTTACATCAAACATGAAAAAAATTAGAGAAAAAATCCTCGATTTTGATGTTAAAATTAACACTAATCCTTAGAAATAAACTACTACGGTGATATTCAAGTTTGAGAGAGTAGGATTGGGTTACACATTAGGGGATGATTATTCTTCAACATCACTTTTTTCTTCACAAAGTTGGAAGGGATCATTGAGAGGATATTTATGACATTATAATGTTCATATAGGAGAGAAGGAACATCTAAGGCCTCAAGTTACATATATAGATGGTAGTCATGCTTGTTTGAGGGAAGATATATGGCATAACATTGTAATATTTTCATAGATTGGTAGATCATATAGCTTCATAGATGCATCTTTTAGGACTTCATATTAACATGTTTACTCAATAATGAGACAAATTATATCCTCTCAATAATGATTTATCCATTAGGTTTTATGGATGTGTGGCCTTGTCTAATTGGACATCCTAAAAGATTAGTATTGTTATGTTAACTTCATATTTTATTCCTCTCATAATGGGGGACTTTATTCTTTTCCTCTATCAAGGGTGATGTTATTTGATTCCTATATTGAAAAGTGATGTTGGAGGTTATGTGTTGAAAGAGGAATGGATCCTTTATTTTGATGGAGGTTATGTTATAACTAGGATTGACTTCATTAATTTCTCATAGTCATTATTTTTGTATGAGGTTAGGTATGTGCCTATGAAAT
Source organism: Torreya grandis (assembly GCA_037957365.1). Lineage (NCBI taxonomy): Eukaryota > Viridiplantae > Streptophyta > Pinopsida > Cupressales > Taxaceae > Torreya > Torreya grandis. Next base: position 2,819,345 of record JARHVA010002048.1, read on the forward strand.
AGTTGCTAGGGTCATAGATTGTTAAATGAGTGATGATCTTAGGGTTAGAAGTCCCAATAATCTTTTCAGGCATGTGTGGTATATCTTGTTTATGGAATGTTGGTGCTTAGATTAATTTTACTAGTATGAATCCATGGATATTCTAGGTTTTGTGAGGTTAAGCACATGGTTTACAAAATTTGGTGGTTGACATATTTAGAATGACACATAAAAATATAATTTTTTAATCATCCTCACTTTTATGGATGACATTATTTTGGTGCTGTATTCAAAATTTGGAAAGATATCACTGGATTGTTTTGAATTGGAAACTTATGCCCATTATTGTGATAAAATTTATTATCCATGGGTAAAATCATAATAAATTTTATAAACGTTATAAACATGTTGATTGGCCATGAGTTAAAACATATTTGGAAATAATAGATCTAAAAACATTGTCACTAATACCAAATCAAAGTATATTTGGATACATCGAATTGAGGATCATAGTAAATGTTTGTAGGTTAGATCATAGCTACAATATATCAAGGGCATGGTGATTTCCCAAAGGTTCAATCATTATTACAATAGGTTTAGTATAATTATGATTGGTTATGCTTAAATAATAGTTGGTTGTATTATTTGGAGATATATATGGATGGGTTCATTCAAGGATTGTAAGTTTGTACACCCATTATTTGTTGAGCATTTCCTTTGGCATGGAGTGTCTGATCAAAATTTGTTTAGATCTTGTATCGATTGACCAATTTGATTCTTCATCATTTTTAGTTGGATAAATATCACTAAGGGGGTATGTTGGTTGATGTAATTCCACCTTTATATTGGAAATATTTCATTTTTATCCATTTATTAATTGGTGGTGATGGGGGAAGTTTCAACTAATGTGTATGTCATTTTAATCAAGGCCATATAAGTAGTGATTTATGGGAATATTATAGTGGACATAAATTGCTTTCATCAATCCCTTTGTATATCCTTTATTTAATAAAAATATTTTGATATACGTTAGTGTACATGATCTCACCTCACATGTTATTAACTATATAGATATTATAAGAGGACATGCCCAATCATTTTAATAAAATTGTGATTATATTATGTTTTTGAATATAATATGATATTAGAATGTTAATGGAGTCCTCAATCAATTATTTTGCAGTACTTATTTGTATTGAATGTTGTCAATATTTATTTTATATTAATTACATGATATTGCACTTAAACACTCACAACTAACCTTTTTTTTTAGTAGGTTTTTGAAATATTGGTGATAAATGAAATTCCTTATTACATCTAATATCACTTGCAATCCAACCACTTCTTATACCAACTATGGACAATTTTATTCAACAATAGCATGTAATTTTTTAGAGTTTTAAGTAATTTATTATTTTTCCATTTTATCTTCAAATAGTATTCAGACAAAACATTTTATCGTGATTCAATCCCTTGTGTTGTTTCCTTTACAAAAAAGTTTACAAGATCAATATGTAGATTTTTCAGAAGTTAAACTATATTGTATTTTTAATCCTATTTGATTTGTTCTCCTTAGTCCAGTACTATTTTCTTGACTAAAACTAAGTAAATCATGTGATTTCTCCTTCTCTTCCTATTTTTTTAAGGAAGCATAAGTTATTGCTTTATTGGATTTATCTAAGAAAAATAACTCTGTCCTTTATATTTATTGATGGTACAATATTATGGGTCTTTCTATGGGTTATTATAATTATAATTTTTTGTTTTATGCATTCCTTGGCCCTCTTCTTTCTATACATCATTTGATTTGCCATAACGTACCTTTCAGATAGTATCTACACTATTAGATTTGTCTTGCCTATTAATATAAGGCATGTAATTGCTTATTCCTTTTTCTCTTAAACTTTTTTACAATATTCTTCTCCTTGAATTTTGAAGTCATAAATATCATTTGAATAACCAAAAAAATTATACGAAAATTATTAGTTGAATATTGAGCTGGCGATTGGTTTGTCCAATTTACAATGTCTACAATAGTGCAAATCTAAATCTTGATAAATTATATTAGTATATTTATTTTTATGTGACAGATATATTTATAATAGTTATTGAAATTTATTTTTTGATGTGTTTGGTTAGAATATCTATGTCACTTCACTCCTTAGCTTATGCAACACTTGTTGGAAACCTTACTTACTTCTACAACAAGAATAATATGAAAGGATTTATTTTATCTCATTCTTCCTATTCCTTTTTTATCTTCTCTTATTGACACCTTATTTATTTCTACTATTATAGGTGTCATAATAGCAAACATTTATTTCCAACTACTGATTTTTATTTCTTGATTCTTGAGTTTTCCACCTTTATCCTAATTTTGCACTTTATGTTTTATTTACCTCTTATACCTCCTTTATAAAGTAAAGTATATGTTTGATAATATACATACCTAAATACATATGTTTTTCACAATGGCATAATTCCTTAGACAATCATCACCTTCATCTCAAACATTTGATGTATGCATAATTTTCAAACATTATATCAATGCATAGGAGATCATTTCTTATTATTTTCACTCTTTTTCTTAACAAACATTTTTTGAATTACATTTTTGTTTTCTTATTATTTATACTTATACTAATCTGCTTTTAATTGTGTGCCTTTATGCACACATATTATGTTGGAAATATTGTCATTGATGTCAAAGGTCTAGCATTATTGGTGATAAAGTCCCTATTGTTTTTAATGGTGTTTTTAATATTCATATCTTGGATAATATGTGTTAATATTTATTTAATATTAATGAATATATTTTTGGTTGCATATAAGTTAAAATATGGCCCATGGAGAAGTTAAAGAGTCACAGGGTAAAAGATGAAAGAGGAATGGGATGCATTTTCTCATGAAGAGTCATCTTGAGGAATTTCAAGAGTCACCATGTGAAGACAAAAGAGGTATGGCACATTTTTAAATTGAGGGACACTTTGAGGAATACAAAAAGTCACCAAGATAAAGATAAAAAAAGGAAAGGATGCTTTTGCTTATGAAGGGTCACCATATGAATTTTCAAATGCAAGGATACGAAGGGTCATGCAAGTTTGCTGTCATTTTCCATGAGGATTGAAGGGTCATAAAGGGTGAATACCAAAGGTCATTTGGAAATCTATAAATAAAGGCTTGAGAATCCATTTTTAATATAAAAGAGAGCGCATGATTTGTATTTTTTTTAAGAGAGAAAATCAGGAGATATTGTAGAGTTCTATCATTTGTTGAGTAAGCAACATTAACAGATAGTTGTGTTTTATACACAAGAGGGGTTGGCGCTCCTATGGGTTGGTGCTCACAAATATTTATAAGGGGTTGGTGCTCTTATGGACTAGTGCTCATAACTAATTCTTGTGTTGGTTCTTGTCAAAGGGGTTGGTGCTCCTTCAAGTTGGTGCATAAAAACTTTATAATTTGAGTTGGTGTTCATTCATATACTTAAGATTATTCTTCATGGTTTTTTCCACTTTGATTTTCCATGTAAAAATTTGGTGTCTCTCTCTCTCTCTCTCTCTCTCTCTCTCTCTCTCTTGTGTGATGCATATTATTGTTTTAGTTTTATTGCATATCTTGAATATGTGCTTCAGTGGTTAAAAAAAGGAATTTAATTAAGTAAAAGATATATAATATACTGATTCACCTCCCCTCTCAGTATATTTCATGCTTAACAATTGGTTTCAGAGTAGGTTCTTTTGAAAAGGTTTTACAGCTTGAAGGTAGATCAGGAAAGCATGATGGTTAGATCACATGAAGTTTTTTCTACAAATAAGGCACCTTTGTTTGATGGGACAAATTATGTTTTTTAGAGCATAAGCATAAATACTTATTTGATGGCCCTTAGATTCGACATATGGTAAGCAGTGGTAGAGGAATATGAAAAGCCACAGACACTTGTAACTACTATGGTAGAAAAGAAGGCAAGTAAAAATAATGCTAAAGCTTTAAATGTTATTTTATGTGGTTTATGTGAATCAAAATTTGTTAAAGTTATGCAATGTAAATCTACTCATGAAACTTGGCTAAAACTTGAGAATATTTACAAAGGTGATGGAAAGGTTTAGGAAGCCAAGATTCAAATTTTTAGAAGATAATTTAAGAGTTTGAAGATGGAAGAGGAAGAAAATATAGCAAGTTATATTTTGTAGGTTGATCAAATAGCTAATAAGAATCAAGGTCTTGGAAAAAAGTTAGAAGAATTAATTATGGTTCAAAAAGTTTTGAGATCTCTACCTTTGAGATATGATGCAAAAGTATCATCAATTGAAAAAATGAAGAATTTAGCCAAGCTAAAGATGGATGAGATACATGTTATTCTTATGGCATATGAGATGTGGATTGAACAAGAGAAACCCTTAAAGAGAGAAGCTTCTTTCAAGATATCAAAGAAAGATAAGGTTAAAATTCAAGAATCAAGTGACAGTTCTAACGATGATGAAGATGATAATAGATCTCTATTCATTCACAAGCTAAAAAAGGGTATAGGTAAATATCAAGTAAAATTACCTTTCAAATGTTTTAATTATAGAAAAATTGGACATTTTGTATCTAAGTTTCCAGATAAGGGTAATGGTGATAATGAAGAAGGAAAGTCTACATACAAGAAGAATTTCAAAGGAAATAATTGAAGTTCTACAAGCACACTTTGAAGAAGCCAAGAAGAATGAAGAAAATCTAATGGCACAGTTGAAAATAGTAAGTAAATAATGTGAAAGTTATGTTATTGAAATTGATTATTTAAAATCATATTTGAGAAAACAAATAAAGCAATCAATGATAGAGCAGCCAATTATTCAAAATTTGAGAATAACACTAATATGTTGAATAAGATTTTAGAAAGTCAAAGATCAATGTCAAATAAGATAGGTATCAGATTTTAAAAAGAGAAAGGGGAGGGTACTACTTTCATAGACAAGGAAAAAGGAAAGAGCTATGTTGAAGCTCTTACAAAAGAGGAAATAAAAAGGAAAGAAGTTAAGAATACAAAAGACATCTCAAATAAAGAAAGTTGGAAAGAATAGAGCTACAAAAGGCAATCAGATCAGAGATACACAAATAGGTCCTATTTTTATGGTTACTATTTTTATTATAATAGATATGGTCATAAAAAAATAGAATGTAGAAAAAAGGCTAACAATTTTAGAAATAAGGAGAAGGAAAGTCATACAGAGTTAAGTAGAAGCCACAACTCTTTTGCTCCTCTATCATGATTTAATGAAGAGGTCATAATATGTTATAAGTGAAACAACTTTGAACACATAGCTTGGTACTATAGAATCATGTTTGAGTTAGTTAAGAAGGACCAGAGTTTCAAGGCTCCATTCATCAAGAAAAAAGTTCATATATGTTCATGGCAAAAGAAACAACTTGAAAAATCTATATTGGTGTAGATAGCTTTGCATGCAAGAAATAAAGAAAAGTCATGGTTCATTGATAGTGGATGTTTGAAACACATAATAGGAAACAAGAGAAATTTCATAACCTTGAAGAAGATCAATGGTGGAATAGTGAAATTTAGAGATAATTCTACTACCAAAATTATTGGAAAAGGTACTCTAAGCTTGGATAATGGTATAACTAAAACTGAAAATGTTTTATATGTAGAAGGTCTTAAGCATAATATTTTGAGTGTAAGTTAAATGTGTGATTAGGGGCACACACTAAATGTTTATGTATAAGGTTGTGAAATTAGAAAAAAATATTTAGATGTGTTGGTTGTCGATGCTCAGAGAACAAGCAATAATTTGTATATGCTATCAAACATCAAAAATCAAAGATGTTTGAGTCAGATTGAAGAAAGTTGGCTATGGCACAGGAGAATGGGGCACATAAATTTTGATAATCTTCTCAACATTAGCAAGAAGCAAGCAGTCAGAAATCTTTCAAATATTACAAAGCCATCTGACACATTTTGTGAACCTTATCAGCATGGGAATTAGGGTAGAAGGTGGTTCAAAACAAAAGAGTACTCAACCACTTAGATGTTAGAGCTTATTCACACTAATCTATGTGGACCTATGAGAACTCAAAGTACTCAAGGTGAGAAATATTTCTTACTGATTATTGATTATTTTTCACGTATGACTTGGGTAATGTTTTAAAATAAAAATCAAAAGCTTTCAAACATTTCAAAGCATTAGTTGAGAATGAAACCAATTTGAAGATTAAGTGTTTAAGATTAGATCAAGGAGAATTCATGTCAGATCAATTTATTGAGTTTTGTGAAGACCATAGAATAAACAGACATTATTCAGTAGCTAGAATTCCATAGTAAAATGGAGTAGTTGAACAAAAAAATAGAATAGTTCAAGAGATGGCGAGGACAATGATAAATGAATCCAAGATAAAAGATAAATATTGAAGAGAGGTAGTTGCTACATTAGTTCATATTCAAAATAGAGCATTATTTAGAGTCAAAAGTGATAAGACTCCTTATGATTTATGGAAACACAATCCAACAATAGTTGATTATTTTAGAGTTTTTGGTAGCAGATGCTTCATAAAGAGAACTGATGAAAAACATGGTAAGTTTAAATCTAGAGTAGATGAAGGTATATTTCTTAGTTATTCTTGATAAATTAAAGCTTATAAATGTTATAACAAAAGAACCAAGAAAATTGTTGAAAGTGCAAGTGTTAGGATAGAAAAAGTTGGAACACAAAGAATCAGTGATCTAGTAGACATTCCTAAAATCATTGAAGAGAAAGATTTTGAAGAATCAAATGAAGATGAGAAGAAGGAGAAAAAAGACACCAAAACTCCATCTAAATATATTTAGAGAAATCATAATGAAAGTGACATCAATAGGGACATAAATTAAGTAATTCTCACTAGAAGAATGAAGGTAGGTGAATCTAAGAAAGATAATTTCTCTTTGTTATCCAAAATTTAGCCTAAAACTTTTTCAAAACCTAGACATGATAAGCATTGGGTTAAAGCTATGAATGAAGAATTAAATTAGATAGAAAGGAATGATACTTTGGAATTAGTGTCTAGATCAAAAGATCACAATGTGATAGGAACAAAATATGTTTATAGAAATAAGTTTAATGAAAATTGAGAAGTGACTAGGAGTAAAGCAAGATTAGTATGTAAAGGATATGTTCAAATTGAGGGAATAGATTTTGAAGAAACTTTTGCACTAGTGGCAAGGTTAGAGGCTATTAGAATGTTTCTTTCATATGCAATGTTTAAAAATTTCAAAGTGTTTCAAATGGATGCCAAATCTACCTTCCTAAATGAGAATCTAGAGGAATAGGTCTACATTGAGCAACCTAATGAATTTATCCTCTCAAATCTTAGTAGCCATGTATGTAGATTGAATAAAGCACTATATGGATTAAAACAAGCTCACAAAACTTGGTATGGAAGACTTGATAAGTACCTGTAGGATCAAGGTTTTAAAATAGGATTTGTTGATATTAATCTCTACATCAAAATAGTAGGTGAGCATCAATTTATTGTTGTGGTATATCTTCATGACATCATTTTTGGAGGTAATATTGAAAAGATGACAAAAAAAAATTCTAATAATATGCAAAAAGAATTTGAGATGTCTATGCTTGGAGAATTGTCATTTTTCTTAAGATTGTAAATATTTTAGTTAGATAAAGGATTTTTCATATCTCAAAGTAAACATGCCAAGGAAATATTGAAAAAATTTGGTTTTGAGGATTGTGCACCAGTTGACACACCAATGTGTATAGGAAATAAGGTGAGCAAGGATGAAGATTCACCTATTATGTATCAATATTTGTATAGATCTATGATTGGTAGTCTTTCATATTTAATAAAATTGAGGCCAAACATCATACATATAGTAGGTATGGTTGCAAAATATCAGTCAACTCCAACAGATAGTCATGTTCAGTTGGTGAAAATAATATTCAAATTTATCAAGGGGACATTGGATTATAGATTGTGGTATCTCATAGGTAGAGATTTAACTTTGGTTGCTTACATAGATTCAGATTGGGTAGGGTGCTTGGATAATAGAAAGAGTACAAGTGGAGGAGTTTTCTTTCTTAGTGATAGCTTAGTATCATGGCTAAGCAAAAAGTAGAATTCAGTATCACTTTCAATAGCTGAAGCAGAATATATTGTAGCATTATTGTGTTGTACTCAAGTGCTTTGGATGAAGAAAAATTTAGAAGATATCAAGGTAAAAAATGATGAACCTATTTCTATTTTTTTTATAACACAAGTGTTATTAATATTTCAAAGAATCTAGTAATGCAATCAAGAACAAAACATATTCCCATTAGATATCACTTTTTAAGATAGAAGGTTGTAGATTAGTAGGTTAAGATGGAGTATATCAATACTACAGAGCAGATTGTATATATTTTCACAAAATCACTACCAAAAGACACATTTGATTATCTATAAGAGAAGTTGGGAGTAATTTTTTTTACTTCCTACCATTGAGGTTTAGCATCAGTTGAGGAGGAGCTAAGTATTAGCTCTAGGTAGGCCCTTTACCATTGATGTCAAAGGAGGAGAATAATAGGTATAGGAGTAAAATAGGTATAGGGAATAGGTACAGGTTGCTATAGCAAGAGGGAGTTACTATATGTTTTTTAGATGATAGTATGTGCAGGTTTCAGGATGTGGCATTTTTAGTTTGACTTTTGAAATGCGAGGATACGAAGGGTCATGAAAATTTGGTGCCATTTTATATGAGGATTGAAGGGTCACAAAGGGTGAATGCCAAAGGTCATTTGGAAAGATATAAATAAAGGCTTGTGAATCCATTTTTAATATGCAAGAGAGTGCATGGTTTGTATTTGTTTTTGAAGAGAAAAAAGTAGGAGATATTTTAGAGTTATATCATTTGTTAAGTAAGAAACATTGAGAGAGAGTTTTTTTATATACATAAGAGGGGTTAGTGCTCCTATGGGTTGGTGCTCACAAATATTTGCAAGGGGTTGGTGATCCTAAGGGTTAGTGCTCACAAATATTTATTTTTTGGGTGCTTAGCAAAGGGGTTGGTGCTTGCAAAATTTATAATTTGATTTGGTGCACATTCATGTACTTGAGATTATTCTCCATGGTTTTTTCCACTTTGGGTTTCCACATAAAAATATGCTCTCTCTCTCTCTCTCTCTCTCTCTCTGATGGTTGGATCAAAAAAACATGATGGTTGGATCACATGAAGGGTTTTCTACAAATAAGGCACATTTGTTTGATGGGGCAAATTATGTTTTTTGGAGCATAAGGATGAAGACTTAGTTGATGGCCCTTAGATTCGACATATAATAAGCAGTGGTAGAGGATATGAAGAGCCACAGACACTTGTAACTACTATGGTAGAAAAGAAGACAAGTAAAAATAATGCTAAAGCTTTAAATACTATTTTATGTGGTTTATGTGAATCATAATTTGTTAAAGTTATGCAATGTAAATCTGCTCATGAAACTTAGGTAAAACTTGAAAATATTTACAAAGGTGATGGAAAGGTTTAGAAAGCCAAGTTTCAAACTTTCAAAAGATAATTTGAGAGTTTGAAGATGGAAGAGGAAGAAAATATAGCAAGTTATCTTTTGTAGATTGATCAAATAGCTAATAAGAATCAAGGTCTTGGAAAAAAGTTAGAAGAATCAATTATGGTTCAAAAAGTTTTGAGATCTCTACCATTGAGATATGATGTAAAAGTTTCATCAATTGAAGAAATGAAGAATTTAGCCAAGCTAAAGATGGATGAGCTACATGGTATTCTTATGGCATAAGAGATGTGGATTGAACAAGAGAAACCCTTAAAGAGAGAAGCTTCTTTCAAGACATCAAAGAAAGAAAAGGCTAAAATTCAAGAATCAAGTGATAGTTCTAATGATGATGAAGATGACAATGGATCTCTATTCATTCGCAAGCTAAAAAAGGGTATAGATAAAAATCAAGTAAAATTACTTTTCAAATGTTTTAATTATGGAAAGATTGGACATTTTCCAGCTAAGTGCCTAGATAAGGGTAATGGTGATAATGAAGAAGGAAAGTCTACATACAAGAAGAATTTCAAAAGAAATAATTGAAGATATACAAGCACACTTTGAAGAAGACAAGAAGAATGAAGAAGATCTAATGGCATAGTTGAAAATAGTAAGTAAATAATGTGAAAGGTATGTTATTGAAATTGATTTTTTAAAAGCATATTTGAGAAAACAAATAAAGAAATCAATGATAGAGTAGCCAATGATTCAAAATTTGAGAATAACAGTAATATGTTGAATAAGATATTATAAAGTCAAAGATCAATGTCAGATAAGATAGGTATCAAATTTTAAAAAGAGAAAGGGGAGGGCACTACTTTCATAGACAAGGAAAAAGGAAAGAGTTGTGTTGAAGATCTTATAAAAGAGGAAATAAAAAGAGAAGAAGTTAAGAATACAAAGGACATCTCAAATAAAGAAGGTTGGAAAGAATAGAGCTATAAAAGGTAATTAGATCAGAGATACATAAATAGGTCCTATTTTTGTGGTTACTATTTTTATTATAATAGATATGGTCATAAGAAAATAGAATGTAGAAAAAGGGCTAACAATTTGAGAAATAAGGAGAAGGAAAGTCATGTACAGTCAAGTAGAAGCCACAACTCTTTTGCTCCTCTATTAGGCTTTAATGAAGAGGTCATAATATGTTATAAGTGAAACAAATTTGAACACATAGCTTGGTACTATAGAAGCATGTTTGAGTCAGTTAAGAAGGACAAAAGTTTCAAGGCTCTATTCATCAAGAAAAAAGTTCAGATATGTTTATGGTAAAAGAAACAACTTGAAAAATCTATGTTGGTGTAGATAGCTTTGTATGCAAGAAATAAAGAAAAGTCATGGTTCATTGATAGTGGATGTTTGAGGCACATGATAGGAAACAAGAGAAAGTTAATAACCTTGAAGAATATCAATGGTGGCAAGTGAAATTTAGAGATAATTCTACTACCAAAATTATTAGAAAAGGTACACTAAGTTTGGATAATGGTAAAACTAAAAATGAAAATGTTTTATATGTAGAAGGTCTTAAACATTATATTTTGAGTGTAAGTCAAATGTGTCATAAGGGGCACACACTAAATTTTTATGTATAAGGTTGTGAAATTATAAGAAAAGATTCAGATGTATTGGTTGCAGATGCTCAGAAAACAGGCAATAATTTGTATATGCTATCAGACATCAAAGGTCAAAGATGTTTTTTGAGTCAAATTGAAGAAAGTTGGCTATGGAATAGGAGAATGGGGCACATAAATTTTGATAATCTTGTCAACATCAGTAAGAAGCAAACAGTCAGAAATCTTTCAAATATTACAAAGCCATCTGACACGCTTTGTGAACCTTATCAGCATGGGAAGCAGGCTAGAAGGTGGTTCAAAACAAAAGAGTACTCAACCACTCAGATGCTAGAACTTGTTCACACTGATCTGTGTGGACCTATGAGAACTCAAAGTACTCAAGGTGAGAAATATTTTATATTGATTATTGATGATTTTCATGTATGACTTGGGTAATGTTTTAAAAAAAAATTGAAAGATTTCAAACATTTCAAAGCATTCAAAGCATTAGTTGAGAATGAAACCAGTTTAAAGATTAAGTGTTTAAGATCAAATCAAGGAGGAGAATTCAGTTCAAAACAATTTATTGATTTTTGTGAAGAACATAGAATAAATAGACATTATTCAGTAGCTAGAACTCTATAGCAAAATGGAGTTATTGAATAGAGAAATAGAATAGTTCAGGAGATGGCGAGGACAATGATAAATGATTCCAAGATAAAAGGTTAAATATTGGAGAGAGGTACTTGCTACAATAGTGCATATTCAAAATAGAGCATTATTGAGAGTCAAAAGTGATAAGACTCCTTATGAGCTATGGAAACATAAACCAACAATAGTTGATTATTTTAGAGTTTTTGGTAGCAAATGCTTCATAAAGAGAACTGATGAAAAACTTGGAAAGTTTGAATCTAGAGTAGATGAAGGTATATTTCTTAGTTATTCTTGAAAAAGTAAAGCTTATAAATGTTATAACAAAAGAACCAAGAAAATTGTTGAAAGTGCAAGTGTCAAGATAGAAGAAGATGGAACACAAAGAATCAGTGATCCAGTAGACATACTTGAAATCATTGAAGAGGAAGATTTAGAGGAATTAGATGAAGATGGAAAGAAGGAAAAAAAGACACTAAAACTCCATCTAAATATATGTAGAGAAATCATAATGAAATTGACATCATTAGGGACATAAATTAAGTAATTCTCACCAAAAGAATGAAGGTAAGTGAATCTAAGAAAGTTAATTTCTCTTTGTTATCCAAAATTCAGACTAAAGCTTTTTCAAAAGCTAGACATGATAAACATTGGGTTAAAGCTATGAATGAAGAATTAAATTAGATGGAAAGGAATGATACTTGGGAATTAGTGTCTAGACCAAAAGATCACAATGTGATAGGAACAAAATGGGTTTATAGAAATAAGTTGAATGAAAATGGAGAAGTGACTAGGAATAAAGCAAGATTAGTATGTAAAGGATATGTTCAAATTGAGGGAATAGATTTTGAAGAAACTTTTGCACTAGTGGCAAGGTTAGATGCTATTAGAATGTTTCTTTCATATGTAGTATTTAAAATTTTCAAAGTGTTTCAGATGGATGTCAAATCTACCTCCTAAATGAGAATATAAAAGAAGAGGTCTACACTGAGTAGCCTGAGGGATTTATTCTCTCAAATATTAGTAGCCATGTATGTAGATTGAAGAAAGCACTATATGGATTAAAACAAGCTCCCAAAGCTTGGTATGCAAGACTTGATAAGTACCTGTAGGATCAAGGTTTTAAGAGAGGATTTGTTGATATTAATCTCTACATCAAAATAGTAGGTGAGCATCAATTTATTGTTGTGGTATATGTTCATGACATCATCTTTGGAGTTAATATTGAAAAGATGACAAAAGAATTTTTTGATAATATGCAAAAATAATTTGAGATGTCTGTGCTTAGAGAATTGTCATTTTTCGTAGGATTGTAAATATTTTAGTTAGATAAAGGAATTTTCATATCTCAAATTGAATATGCCAAGGAAATGTTGAAGAAATTTGGTTTTGAGGATTGTGCACCAGTTGGCACACCAATGTGTACAAGAAATAAGGTGAGTAAGGATGAATATTCACCTATTACAGATCAATATTTGTATAGATATATGATTGGTAGTCTTTTATATTTAACAACATTGAGGCCAAACATCATACATGTAGTAGGTATGGTTGTAAGATATTAGTCAGCTCCAAAAAATAGTCATGTTCAATTGGTGAAAATAATATTCAAATTTATCAAGGGGACATTGGATTATAGATTGTGGTATTCCATAGGTAGAGATTTAACTTTGGTTGCTTATATAGATTCAGATTGGGTAGGGTGCTTAGATAATGGAAAGAGTACAAGTGGAGGATCTTTCTTTCTTAGTGATAGCTTAGTATCATGGCTAAGCAAAAAGTAGAATTCAGTATCACTTTCTATAGCTGAAGCAGAATATATTATAGCAATATTGTGTTGTACTCAAGTGCTTTAAATGTTTTGGTTGAATATTTTGTTGATCAGCGTACTGATAAACAAAATAGGTCTGATCAGCCAAAGTCAAAAGATTAGTCATCCAAATGTGTAGGTTTACCACATCAGAAGGAGACTGATCTCTCCTCTCATCAAGGGGAGGTTCCCTGTAGGTATGATATATATATATATATAGAAAATAATACTCAAGGGTAGGACAAATCATCCATCTCTCTTTCTTCAAAGATGATGCATGTAGATCATAGGAGAAACTCAAGGAAAATAACAAAAAGCACTCCTCTTCTTTCAGAAGTACTATTCAGCAAACCACAAGAATACTCTAGGTAGTAACAATAAAATGTAACAAAGAATGTAATAACCAGCAAATCAAAATGCAGCACAAAGTCTTCACCTGGATTGCTCAAGAGTAAGATACAAAGGATAATGAGGGCACAAAGTCACTTCAAGGTCCTTTACACAGAAATGAAAAGAAAACACACTGAAAGGCAATTATGGGGGCATAAAGTCTCTCTACAATTGATTCTTCAGGACACCTTTCTGGCTAATTTCACTAATCTTGCTTGTTGAATTAAAGGAATAGAAAATAAATCAAGGAAAAAGACAAGAACAATTTCCTTAACAACAAAGATATTACAACACAAAGTCTGAAAAACCATTTGCTTTCTTATTCCAATAACAAAATATTATAAACAAACTGAGCTCAAAGTCTCATAAGTGCGTTTCAATTTGGGCAGAGGTTCATTCTAATTGTCAAAAAGAGATCCTTTTTACAATAAGATAGGGTCCCTTATATAGCCTCTTCAAAGAGGACTCAGGAACAGTAACACATCATGTTGCATGGAAAACTATTAGGAAGACAGGCTAGAACTTTGGGGCATTTTACCCATTTGATCTTATCAATGTAGGGAAATAAGTCACGCTTATTGAAAGTTTGTAACTTTCAATGTCCACCTAGAAATCTGATCTTACCTTCATCATTCCTCCTTTTTTGGTTAATTGAATCGAGTCTTGGATTCATTTTTCTATTCTATTCCTTCCTTACTTTCTGCTGGTCTTAGCCTTGAAGTCTGTGAATGCATTCTGGTCTATAGGTTCAAAGGATAACTAGTTATTTTATGGCCTTTAAAATTGACGTTCACATGCTCATCAATGTGCTCTCAACAGCTAGTTCATTATCTTGAATTTGACGTCTTCGGGCACGTCACCCCTTGGTCCTTCTTCGGCTTCTCTATTTGGCACTTTTCTAGAAAGAATCTACTCTTTTGGGTCTTGAGGAATAATCTGCCTTGGGTCAGAAAGAGCCCCCCCTCTATAAAGGTATCTGACTTTTGGGTGGTCTTCAAATGGCCTTTGAGCTTCTTGCTTCATGCAGGTAACTAAGATTCTTCTTTCAGACTTCATGAAAATGTCCTTTACTTTGGTCACTGAGAGTCCCTCGTAAGGGCAATTGCCCTTCTATGGCCTTTGCCTTAGAAGTCTTCACGGCATTTTCCCCACGGATTGTCTCTCAGGTTTTTCCCTGAGCATTTTCCCACAGACATTTTTCCCATGGAAAATTCCCATAGACAAAAATTCTAGGGAAAATTCCTGTAGAGAAAAAGTCTGCGGAAATTTGTTCCGCCAAGTCTTTGAACAAGTCTTTGGATTTTTTGCCCGCATTCACTTCTTGAATTCTTTCAGACTTTTTGTCTGAATGAATTCCTTCAGACAAAAGTTTGAAATAATTATGTCTTAGCCAATTTTAAATGCCTTAAACAAAACTCTAAAAGAATTACCTTTTGGCTTCCTTGAAAATGACCCTTCCGAAGGGTGTTTTTGTTGATTAAGTGTCCTCCACAAGGGCACTTGTCTTTTGGGAAGCTCTCTTTGAATTGAACCGCCCCTTTGAACTTTGGCGATGAACCAACAGTTGAACCTTTTCATTGAACCAATCGGTTGAACCAAGGCTTTGAGCCAAAATGGTTCAAGCCGATGAACCCTTTGTTTGAACCAACTATTGAACCTCTTCATTGAATGAATCGGTTGAACCAAATGTTGAACCAAAATGTTTCGAGTTGATGGTTCAATTGTATGAACTTAGCCGATGAAATGCTCCATTGAACTAAGACAATGAACCAAGTTTTGGTTCCATGGTTCAAACAAAGCCTTGAACTGACTGACGAACCGTTTGACTGAACCAAAGGATGAATGAAAGCATTAAAATAAAGTGGTTGAACCAAAGTGAAACAAAGCATTGAACCACTTGATTGAACCCACCTTTGAACCATTTGATGTTGAACCAAAGGATGAATGAAAGTGTTGAACCTGCTATTGATGCTTGCCAATGAAGATTTTTGTTTGAACCAAGGCACTGAAACAATCTTGAAAATGACCAAGTGTTAGAAACTGATTTTTTTGGTTAAACCCACCTATAGAAACTGTGAAGCCCATTGAACTTGACCTGCAAAGTTTATAGATTTCTGAGAAGCTTGAAAATTGAGGATTTTGAATGCCCAGAACAAATTTTGGAAAGGGAAGAGACAATTTTGGTCTATCCAAAATAGTTCAAATGTTGTCCCAAAAATGAGTGATATTTTTTGGGGGACAACAGTTGGCTCCAGTTGGGGAACTTTTGTCAATTGCAAAAGGAATTGAAAGAAGTAGAATCTAGAATCTCCAGTGTCTTCATGTGTACCATTGGGTTACAGAGTCATGCTACCCAAAAATGAAAGGCATCAAAAATGGAAAATAAAAAAAACAAAATAGAAATGAAAACTGTACAAATATACATATATACAAATGTAATGATCTGACATTTCAAGAGTTGAAATGTTTCAGATGTTGCTTCTTAGAAGACAGTGAAAATAGTGTTTTATTTTGATAAACCAGCAAGAAGACATTTTCCCCCCAGAAATGGTGATGGGAAAATGGAGTTCTCCACCAAGAAACTAATTTTCGGCATCTTCCCCTTGGCTTTTTCTTCTTCTTGTCCCATGGCAGGATGTGGTCTTCAAACTAGAAACCATAACTCTTTGCTCTCCCTATGAAGGGTTCTTTTGCCTGATTTTCATTTGTAGCAGCATGGTCCATTACCGTAACTTGTTGTTCTTTTGGTTTAGTCTAGCATATGATTGGATTGTCCATATCAAACTCCTAACAAACTATCATTTTAGCATCTCCTTTGATGTGAAGGAGTTTGACTTCTTCATCTTGAGCACTCTTCAATATGAGCAACAGAGATTCGCATCCAACTATGTTGTTGGTGTTGCTAACTTGTAATTTGCATGAAGGAAGAATATCTCCTTAAAGAAATATCAACTTAGTTCCAAATTCATCATTGGTGGAAGAATTGATGTCATCATTAGAAGCTGATCTCCTATCAGATTTCTCTTCATTAGAGATGGAAGATCCTTCCTTACTGCATTCTACCAATTCTCTTGAAGTCTTGTTTGGATCAATTCCTGGATTGTCAGCTATAAGACTTTCATATGTAAAATCATGGGCATCCTCTATGGTAAAGAAATAATTACCCCTGCCTGAAGACTCAAACAGAATTTGTGTTGCAGGGGATGATGTTTGGATGACCACATATTTGCTTCCTTTTCAGGGAGCAATCTCTTCATCACGCCTTAGATAGAGATCCTTGCTTCAGACAAATCCATGCTTAGTTCTCCTCCCACATCCTTGCAAAAATTTCATCCAAGCAAAATGCCATAGGCTACTAGGACATCAGCCACCAAGACAGTCATCCTAATTTTCTTGTCTGGAAAGACTGCCAATGCAAATTGGGCATCTTTAATTTGCCCTAGCAATGGTACTTGCTTGTTCTCCATGGAGAAACATCTCCCAAAGGTTTTGGTCAGTGTGAGGCCCAGAGACTCAGCTACTTTAGTAGGCATGACATTGTCAGATGCCCCAGAATCAATGATGCAATTGTTGAGCTGATAACCATTTATTAACAGGGAAACATAGAAAGGTTCTATTTTCCCAGGGGTAGCTGAGGGAGTAAAGACAAGATTATTTGGAATTGGCATGTTCATTGGGGAATCAAGAATTATCTTCTTAACCTCTTGTCTTGCAGGGATAGTCTAGTTTTTGACACATTGGACCAACTTATCCAATTGATTAGGATTGGACTGCAAGTATTCAACTTTAAACATTTGTATTTTGGTCTTTTTGACATGTTCAATTATGTCAAATGGCTAAATCAAGCTAGGTACAGAGAAAGGTACTTCAACTTTCTTAATTTTAGGAGGGATGGGAGGTGGGCTGGTTTGCAAATTTGAATTAGAAGGGAAAGGTGCAATTGATGTATTTACCTTTTGTGTGATTACTAGATCTTTTGGCTGAAAAGGTAGAGTGGTTCCACATTTAGCAATTGTGATTGTTGGCTATGGTTGTTCTTTTGTCTTCTCTTTATCAGCCTGCTAGACTGATTAGTTTTTGGACATGGTAAACACTTCATATGATCCATCAAAAGCTTCTCCTTTGCTTTTAGGTTCATCCTGTTAATTCAAAAAACCAATATGGGAGTCACCAGCTGATTCTTCTTGATTATCTTCAAGGAGATCAGTGTCATTTTCTTGATTTAATTCAAGCTGATAAGAGAACTCTAATTTTGCTTCATGATATCCCATTACTAAATTGGTTGGAGGAGCTTCTAGGGTAAGTTTCCCTTATGGGGGAGGAAGGCGATTCTATTTCCCTTGATTCCTGGTAGCATTGCCCTGATAAGACTGATTTGGGAATGTCCTTCTGTATGAAGGAGCAGAAAACATTCCTTGAGCCATTTGCTTTTTGAGAGCAAGCAACTCATTTGCTAATGTCTACACCATTAGATCTATGGTGCATGTAGATGCATATTCAGAAGATGATGAATCTCTATTTCTATTTAGATCTCTTCTTATCTTCCCTGCTAAGATGAGATCATCTTCTACCTCAGTGGCCAAAAGTTGAGCTGCAGCAAGATCTATTTGACCAGCACATCTCAATAGAAAACTAACTTCAGGTAACTGAGAATTAATGAAAAAGCATTTGAGATTCTCAGTTGTAGGTCTAGCAATTATAGGGATTTTATTTCTCAAATTTTAAAATTTAGCTATGAAGTCTCTCATAGGCTCATGAGGCTCTTTTTTCATCTGTGTAAGTTGAGCCAGAAGTGCATGTGCATCTTCTATAGGTTTGAATCTGGCTTCAAACTTATCTTTGAGAGTATTCCAATCAGTTACTGACCGAGCCTCTAGATGATAAAACCAATCTACAGCAGCACCTTGTAATGTCTTCATAAATAGCCTGACTACTACATCTTCAAATTCTACTCTGATTACTCCACAAGCTATGCTGAAGGCTGCAATGTGCTCATCAGGATGAACTTTCCCATCACCATAGAATTTGGGGAAGTTCTTCCTTGAACTGCGTGGAAGCTCATGTAGAGGTGGAGTAAGATTAAGAGGACCAAAATCATTACCCTAGGGGCCTTGAACTGCCATTATAGGATTTTGAAAAGGTGGGATAACAAATCTTAGAGAGGTAATTATAGGCACAGCTTTATCAACAGCAAAAGTAGATACTTCATTTGGCAATGGAGATCTGACTTTAGTAGGAGGAAAACTCTTGGTTCATTGAAGATGAGATGGTGAAGGAAATAAATCAAAATCACTTTGTTGTACCAACTCGAATACAGGGTCAACGATACCTTTAGCCCTTTGGCTTCGTGTATATCTTGAATCTACAAGATTGTGAAACAAAAATGGAAAAGAATTGACCTTGCTTTAGTAGAATCTTGAGGCTTTAAACTATGCATTCTTTCCCAGTTAGTGTGGAGGTGAATGGATACATTATAAATGGATATGATATCCCCATCAGAGTCACCAAATACTATTGGTTGAATATTTTATTGATCAGTGTACTGATAAACAAAATAGGTTTGATCAGCCAAAGTCAGAAGATTAGTCATCCAAATGTGTAGGTTTACCACATCAGAAGGAGACTGATCTCTCCTCTCATCAAGGGGAGGTTCCCTATATATATATATTAATATAAAATAATACTCAAGGGTAGGACAAATCATCCATCTCTCTTTCTTCAGAGATGATGTGTGTAGATCACAAGAGAAACTCAAGGAAAATGATAGAAAGCACTCCTCTTCTTTCAGAAGTACTATTCAGCAAGCCACAAGAATACTCCAGGTAGTAACAATAAAATGTAACAAAGAATGTAATAACCAGCAAATCAAAATGCAGCATAAAGTCTTCACCTAGATTGCTCAAGAGTAAGATACGAAGGACAATGAGGGCACAAAGTCACCTTAAGGTCCTTTACACAGAAATGAAAAGAAAACACACTAAAAGGCAATTATGGGGGCACAAAGTCTCTCCACAATTGATTCTTTAAGACACCTTTCTGGCTAATTTCACTAATCCTGCTTGTTGAATTAAAGGAACATAAAATAAATCAAAGAAAAAGACATAAGAATAGTTTCCTTAACAACAAAGATATTACAGCACAAAGTCTAAAAAACTATTTGCTTTCTTATTCCAATAACAAAATATGATAAACAAACTAAGCTCAAAGTCACAAAAGTGCCTTTCAATTTGGGCAGAGGTTCATTCTAATTGTAAAAAAGAGATCCTTTTTACAATAAGAGAGGGTCCCTTATATAGCCTCTTCAAGGAGGACTCGGGAATAGTAACACATCATGTTGCATGAAAAACTATTAAGAAGATAGGCTGGAACTTTGGGGCATTTTACCCATTTGATCTTATCAATGTAGGGAAATAAGTTGCACTTATTGAAAGTTTGCAACTTTCAATGTCCACCTGGCAATTTGATCTTACCTTCATCATTCCTCCTTTTCTAGTTAATTGAATCGGGTCCTGGATTCAGTTTGATGTTTTATTCCTTCCTCACTTTTTGCTAGTCTTGGCCTTGAAGTCTGTGAATGCATTCTAGTTTGTAGGTTCAAAGTATCTACATCTATTTTATGGGATTTAAAATTTACGTTCACGTGCCCGTCGATCTGCTCTCAATGGCTAGTTCACTATCTTGAATTTGACGTCTTCGGGCGCGTCACCACTTGGTACTTCTTCGGCTTCTCTGTTTGGCACTTTTTTGGAAAGAATCTGCCCTTTCAAGTGTTGAGGAATAATCTACCTTGGGTCAAAAAGAGCCCCCCCTCTGCAAAGGTATCTACCTTTTAGGCATTCTTCAAATGGCCTTCGAGCTTCTTGCTTCATGGGGGTAACTAAGATTCTTCTTTCGAACTTCATGAAAATGTCCTTTACTTTGGCCGCCGAGAGTCCCCCATAAGGGCACCTACCCTTTGGGGTCCTTCAGTGGCCTTTGCCTTAGAATTATTTGTGGCATTTTCCCCACGGATTGTCTCTCGAGTTTTTCCTTGGGCATTTTCCCTCAGACATTTGTCCCACAGAAAATTCCCGCGGACAAAAAGTCTGCGAAAATTTGTTCCGCCGAGTCTTTGAACAAGTCTTCGGATTTTTTGCCCACATTCACTTCTTGAATTCTTTAAGACTTTTTTTCTAAAGGAATTCCTTTAGACAAAAGTATGAAAGAATTATGTCTTAGCCAATTTTAAATGCCTTAAACAAAAATTTGAAAGAATTACATTTTGGCTTCCTTGAAAATGACCCTTCCGAAGGGTGATTTTGTTGATTAAGTGTCCTCCATAAGGGCACTTGTCTTTTGAGAAGCTCTCTTTGAATTGAACCACCCTTTTGAACTTTGGTGATGAACCAATAGTTGAACCTTTTCATTGAACCAATCGGTTGAACCAAGGCTTTGAACCAAAATGGTTCAAGTCGATGAAACCTTTGTTTGAACCAACTGTTGAACCTATTCATTGAACCAATCGGTTAAACCAAATGTTGAACCAAAATGGTTCAATCCGATGGTTCAATTGTATGAACTTAGCCGATGAAATGCTCCATTGAACCAAGACGTTGAACCTTTTCATTGAACCAACCGTTGAACCAAGTTTTGGTTCAACAGTTCAAACAAAGCCTTGAACTGACTAACAAACCATTTGATTGAACCAAAGGATGAATGAAAGTGTTGAAACAAAGTGGTTGAACCAAAGTGAAACAAAGTGTTGAACCACTTGATTTAACTTGCCCTTAAACCATTTGGCATTGAACCAAAGGATGAATGAAAGCATTGAACCTGTTGCTGATGCTTGCCGATGAAGATTTTTGTTTGAACCAAGGCACTGAAACAATCCTGAAAATGACCAAGTGTTAGAAACTGATTCATTTGGTTGAACTCACCTAAAAAAATTGTGAAGCCCATTGAACTTGACCTGTAAAGTCCATATATTTTGAGAAGCTTAAAAAATGAGGATTTTGAATGCCCAGAATAAATTTTGGAAAGGGAAGAGACAATTTTGGTCTGTAAGACCAAAATAGTTCAAATGTTGTCCCAAAAATGAGTGATATTTTTTGGGGGACAACAAGATGAAGAAAATTTTAGAAGATATCAAGGTAAAAATGATGAACCTATTTCTATTTTTTGTGACAACACAAGTGCTATTAATATTTCAAAGAATCTAGTAATGCAATCAAGAACAAAACATATTCCCATTAGATATCACTTTTTAAGAGAGTAGGTTGTAGATTAATAGGTTAAGATGGAGTATATCAATACTACAGAGCAGATTGTATATATTTTCACAAAATCACTACCAAAATACACATTTGATTATCTATAGGAGAAGTTGGGAGTAATTTCTTTTACTTCCTGCCATTGAGGTTCAACATCAGTTGAGGAGGAGCTAAGTGTTAGCTCTAGGTAGGCCCTTTACCATTGATGTCAAAGGAGGAGAATAATAGGTATAGGTGTAAAAATAGGTATAGGGAATAGGTACAGGTTGTTATAGTAAGGGGGAGTTACTATATGTTTTTTAGATGATAGTATGTGTAGGTTTTAGGATGTGGCATTTTTAGTTTGACTTTTCAAATGCAAGGATACGAAGGCTCATGCAAGTTTGGTGCCATTTTCTATGAGGATTGAAGGGTCAAAAAGGGTGAATGCCAAAGGTCATTTGGGAATCTATAAATAAAGGCTTGCGAAGCCATTTGTAATATGCAAGAGTGTGCATGGTTTGTATTTATTTTTGAAGAGAGAAAAGTAGGAGATATTTTAGAGTTATATCATTTGTTAAGTAAGAAACATTGAGAGATAGTTTTGTTTTATACACAAGAGGGGTTAGTGCTCCTGTGGGTTAGTGCTCACAAATATATGTAAGGGGTTGGTGCTCCTATGGGTTTAGTGCTCACAAATATTTATTTTTTTGGTGCTTAGAAAAGGGGTTGGTGCTTGCAAAATTTATAATTTTAGTTGGAGCACATTCATATACTTGAGATTGTTCTCCATGGTTTTTCTGACTTTGGGTTTCCACATAAAAATATGCTCTCTCTCTCTCTCTCTCTCTCTCTCTCTTCTCTCTCTCTCTCTCTCTCTCTCTCTCTCTCTCTCTCTCTCTCTCTCTCTCTCTCTCTCTCTCTCTTCTCTCTCTCTCTCTCTCTCTCTCTCTCTCTCTCTCTCTCTCTCTCTCTCTCTCTCTCTCTCATTGGTGCATATTATTTTTTTAGTTTTATTGCATATCTTGAATGTGTGGTTAAGTGGTTAAATAAAAGGAATTTAATTAAGTAAAATATATATAATATATTGATTCACCCCCCCCCTCTTAGTATATTTCATGTTTAACATAGTATTACTTCTTCTTCTACTTCAAATCATTAAATTTTGTAACATTTCAACCTCTTACCATTAACATATATTTCCTTGAGACATCATGATATCTCCCTCAACTATATTTCTTCTTTATCTAAAAATTGAATCGATGATATTTGACCCTTTCCATCAAAAAAATGAGTTTATGTTAATGCCTTCATATAGAAGCACTTATTGAGTTTATGTTAATGCCTTCAACCACAAGTTTTTATCATGACATCCCTTTTATTTTTAATTATGGATTTTTTTGACCAATTGAGATATGAACTTGAACTAAGTCTCCTATTTACAAATTCTTGTTCTCTATTATTTATTTTTAAGGTTTGTTGATATACACCATGGACCCAATATGATAATGCACGGCATAACCTTGTAACTTGGTTGTAAATTATGGGTAATTAAACATAAAAACTATTAAAATAGTAAACTAAAACGCATTTGAATGCATAATATATTAAAAATAATGAAATTTATTTATAATGTGGAATAATATTGTATCCTACATGTGTGTACAATATTGAAAAAGGTTGAGAATAAATATTTCCATGTTCATAAGAGGTAACACTTCCTAACTAATTTTCATGGACTATGAAATGAAATAAAGGCTGATAATGAAAATTCCTATCATCATAAAGGGAAAACGCATCTTATATGATCCTCATTATTTAGGACATGTGTATTATAAATTACCATAAAATATTGCATGTATGATGAATTTTTATCATATTTATTATAATATATATCATTACAATAAAGAAATTACAAATGATATTGATGAAAATCCCAAGATAAAACCCAATAGTCAACACTCTAATTTAGGATATGGATCATTTATATGCATATGTGGAAGCTATACTAGATAATATGTAGAGAATTGATGAAAATATAGTAGAAGTTGAACAATAAATATTTTATTTAACTAGGCATCTTGTACATGGATTACTCTTGAGAAATAGGTATGGCTATATATCTTCTACTCTAATTTTTAATAAGGACATAAACTTGTATACATATATTTAAAAATAATGAAGGTAGAAAGAACCATCACAAAAGTTGAATCGGTTGAGATTATATGTGACTCTCTACCTTTTGGTACTCCTACTCAATGGAGTTAGAAGTAATGCTTGATATTTGTGCATGAAGCATTTCCCAATGAAAGGGGTGTTAAACCTTAACCATGCATTTCAAATCCTTTTAATAACATGAACTTTATTTTGGTCATGATGGAGGTAATAATATGTCAACACTTGGTGGTACCATATAATGTTAATTATCTTTTGTAGTTTAGCATGGAGGTGTGTTAGACTCTACTTAATATAATGATAGGTGTTGCATAAGGTTTAGTGCACATGTACATGGTGCCACATTAAATTTGCATAGATTTTATTGTTACATTATCGAAGTATGTGTGGCATTTTTTAGATATGGGATGATGATCCTAGAGATATATTAAACCTCTAGATGATTTTTTGGAGTATTTCATACCATTGAACATGAACCACATTTCCTATAAAAAATGAGAATAAGTTTAGTGGCATTAATGCAACCATTTTTTGGAGATATTCCTAAATCAGTCATCCTCTTTATAAAGCCTTAGTCCTTATAACATTAATTATAAGAATCAAGTGTAAAACCTTGGCTTATAGCTTATGCTTCATGAATCATTTTATTTTTTAGGAGCTAACCTACCCTAAATACTATGTACATTAGTATAAAACAGTTCTATATAAACATAATTTTTATTATCTAATTTGAATTTTTTGGTTGAGGTCATGTGTTAATAAGAGATGAAGTTTTTAAGGTTGAATATGCATATATGTATGGGAAAATATTCTTGGAATTTGAACTAACATGATTTAAGTGTGGAATCACTTTAGAAATATGATATCTCTTATTTCCCACTAATACAACTACATTGGGAGGATTTGCATTGTTTACAAATTAACGAATATGCATGTATGGATGGCTAAGGACTACATCAAAATATCAAACTGAGCTAATAAAAAACTAAATATTCATTAAAAATATAGAAAGAATATGAGAATAAAAAATTTTAGAGTGATGTACATACCTTTGATGTTTTTGGAACTAAACCATCCCAATAATTAAGGTTATAGATAAAGCCATGGTTGGAAGCTTCAATTTTTTGGTGGTTTCTTCAAAGATAAGGTTCTTCATGCTACCACCATTGATGAAATAAATTAGTGGCTAACTTTGCATCCAAATGAATGAATATAATATGTGTTTTGATTCAATATCTTATGTTATTGGTTTTTTTTGTATATTGGCTACTTAAAAATTTAGATTTGTTTCAACAATTCCATCAAAGGGCTTGATTCCATAATCTTTTGTTTCTTCCTACATAAGAAAACTCTTCTAAGATTATCATTCTCTATTGGAGTGGTTGATTCTTGTGTACATGTCACACCATCTACATGGCTTAAATAATTTGGACTTATCTAAATTAGGTGTAGCCTTTGTTGTGTAAGTTATTTCCCACTTTCCCTTTAACTTGAATTATTCTTAAATGGTTTACAAAAATTGATAGGAGTATCCCATGATATTGAATTTAGTTGGCTTCAGCTTGGACTAAATGGATAGTTTAGGCTACTACAATACTTGAGGACTATATGTTTCTCTAATTTAAATGAGTCCAATTTTGCATACATGTCATGGAAGGCATTGGTGTAGGATTGGACTAACTATTCATGTCCTTTATAATAAAAAATCCACTAAGTGTAGTGATCATCATATACATATTCAAGAAAGTATTCATTATTGAAGGCCTTTAATAAATTGTCCATATTTAGGTTAGATCCATCTTTTATTGGGACTTTATCCTATAAATAATGTGTTTGCCATCTGCTTTTGTTGGGTGAATAAAATTTGAGAAGTGTAATATTGATTATCTCTTCATCAAAAAAATGTTCATAGAAAAATATAACTCTTAATATTCTAACTAGTTATATACTACATCTTCATTTATTTTACCCTTAAACACATAAACATCTATATTTACTTGAAACCTATAGGGTATCGATCACCAAAAGATTTACCTTATTTTTTATTTGATGGAACCACACATTTTATTTATTCAATGAATTGGCTGAACATAAATGTATTTTGATTTCAAAGTGCTTTATATATGTTTTTGTTGATCATCACTTAGATTTCATCTTGTGTTTTTTTATCTTTCACCATTTGAAATTGATTTAAACAACATAGTAGGTAGTCTCATAGGTCCCATTGTTTGATGTTGATCTTCAGATATACTGACCTAGTTTGATGGGACATGCATGAATAATAATAACTACTTTGATATCAATTAGATTGGAAACCTAGTGGATAACATGCTAAATTAGGATCTAGATGTGTTATATGAGCATATGGAAGCTATATTAGATAATATGTAGAGAAATGATAGAGATATATAATCAAACTATAATAGTAAGTTTTTTACTCATATGTTTGTTATGTACATGGTATACCCTTTAAAAAAATGTATGTTTGTCTATCTTATACTTTGATTACTAATTAAATCTATCAATGTGTATACATATATTAAAAATCCATGAAAGAAGAAAGAACCGTTACAAAATTTCAAATGGTTAAGATTCTATGTGACTCCTTCACCTTTTGACACTTATATTTATGAGGTTGAAGGCAACAAGACAATGACATCTAGTGGTACCACACAATGTGAGTTTACCTTTATAATTTGGCATGGATCAAACCATACTAAATTTGATGTTAGGTACCCCAGAATATTTGGCACTCACATTGGTGGTGCCACATCTGATCTGCATAGATTTCATTATGCCATTGTTGGAGTGTATGTGACATATTTTAGAGATTTGATGATAATATTGGAGGTATAATGAACTTATTAATGTGGTTACGGAGTACCATATTCCATTCAATATGAAGCATAATTAATGTAAGTTTGGAGAATAGGATTAGTAGTATTGCTAGAACCCTTGTTTGAAGATCTTCTTCGATCAAAGATGGTTATAAAATGGTTTTTAATTTGAAATGGTTGATATTTTTCCTTTTAAATATAAAAATTGGTCTTAAAAAATGTTTAGAACAATAAAATTGTATTGTGACATGTCATGATCTCTAGAAGTGTTATTTAACATGGTATGATGTGGTGTAGAATGACCACATGGTCATTGAGTCATTCACAGAGTAAAAGTTCTATGTATTATGCTACTTGGTGGTGTGCAAACATGCAGGGGTATGAATATTCTCCATGGATGCCATAACTAGTTATCATAGAAGTGTGCAAGTTATAGAGGATGTGTGAGCATGAGTAAAATTTTGTGGTGAGAAAATTATTCCTTAGTGTTTTATCTATAATTTGGGTGTTCTAATCAAGGTGAATGATGCCTTAAGAAATTAAAAATCTACTAAGATGATGGAATGAAGGTTGGTTTGAAGAGCAACCTATGTAAAATTTCTTAGTCTCATGATCTGCCCTAGGTTACTAAAATTAATTGGAGTGTCAAGTGAGGAAAGCTAACTATGATACTACTAATCCAGTGTAAGAAATTTATATGGCATGAGTCAAATTGAAGTGGTGAAATATTTTTCATGCTACACAGATCACATTGTGCATGAATGTTGTGTTGTGTTGAATGACATTTTGCACACACTCAAATTTATATGCTATTCTAGGGAACACCTATTAGTATAAAAATGTGGCACATAATAATATATAAGCAACCCAAAACCAATAATAACATTGGAATGAGAAGGTAGTCTTAAGGGACCCCTCATGTGCTTAGAACATTGACCAAATATTTAACTTTAATAGGGTTAAATGTGATGGTCATCTAACCTTATTTATGATTTTTTACTAC